>JAKTTQ010000220.1:0-189014 GCA_030581555.1 [Candida] argentea
CTCACCACCATCGGCTCCACCAATAGCCTGACTTGAGTCCTTTTCAACACAAGAGTCGTGGAGCTGCCTCAACTTTTCCATCACCGTCAAAACAAATGGCCTCAATTCGTTGATTTCCAACATTGAAAGACCAGTAAGTTCGATATTGGATTCGTTAAGCTCTGCCAAACCATTTTGAGATTTCAATAGTCTGATCTCTCGGATATCTTGAATGATAGATCTTAGCTGATGGGATGGGTCAGGCAAATCATCCGGAGCTTTTGCAAGGAGAATCCGGGAAATCTCGAGCCAGTGACAAGGCAAGTCGCTAAAGCGAAGGGGTCGTTTGACCTCTTCCGCGTACCGCTCCCTGAGGTAGATAAGATTGAGCCATATCGGGGGTACAATACTACATTTATCTTGAGACTTCAATATGAGTGCTACCCAAAGTGGTACTTTTTGTCTGCGCATGGCTCTCAATGGCGCAATTGTTTCCTAATCAGTTAGTAAGTGTTTCCACTCTGAGGGAATGTGTGAAAAGCACATACTCCAATCAACTCAATCTTCTTCATCGAGTATCGAGGAAGTATTGTTATAGATTGGTTTTCGGCAAAGAAATTCACCTCAGAAGGTAGCAAGGTGGTTTGAAGATGTGAAGGGAGCGCCATAATCTTGGAGAGACTGCTTACCGGTACTCTGGATTTTTCACAAGACGCGTCATCCTTGAAAAGATATGTGGGGGAGTGCATACAGCGGGGGGACAGTATCCTTATACCGAGTAAACCCACTTAAAGAGATTTAAGCATAGTTCTTTGTTTAAGGATATAACCTATTTATTTCTACGTCTGGTACTAAAGGTGCTGGTTTTACCAGCATTGACACGATGTGCTTTTTTAACACCTTGTGGGCCTTCACTCTCCTTACTATAAGGATCGAACGCACGTTTCCGGGGACGCTGTCTGTCTCGAGAGTTTCCTCCAAGTAAGATTTTGTCGGCGCTGGCGTAATTCAACGGGGTTTCATCCGCTTGTTCGTCCTTGTGAGCTTGGGTATTGCGTCTTTGTGGCTGTTCTTGCTTTTTGCGAATAGTGATCACTTCATTGGGGTCGAGTCTATCGGGCTTTGCATTCGACTCTAAAGGTTCGGTATCCGTAACGTCTTTTTTCGCTTCGATAACGGCTTCGGCATCGACATCCTCTTGCTCGACCTGCTTGTTGGTCAATTCCCTTTCTTGCAATTCGAGTTGTTTGATCGCCTGGGTGAATCGTGTGCTGAATTCTTTGGCAAAGTCGTGTTTCGCTGTTTCTGCCCGCTCAGGGTCATATTCTATTGTGTCCTGCGAAGCTTCGAATGCTTGACGAAACACTCTTATTGGACCTAATGTGCACGTGGCATCAGGAGCATCGGTTACGAGATGGGCTTGTTGCTTCAACAAGTGCTCGAATTCCTGGGAGGCCCACGCTGCGGTCTCTGCCGTCCACGATTCGATCTCAATCGGGCCAATATCTTCCGGATACGGCAGTTCCGTCACATCATCCAACCGTTCAAGTGCGGTCTCGACGATCTCAGATATTTGCTTCGCATAAAGTCTTACGTGGTCAGACACAAAGATTGCGGCGTTCAACACTTTTTGGGTGTCGACTGGTTTGTTGAGACATGCTATACTCACAAGTAGCTGGTTGGGCATAATGTATCGAGGACTCTCATCCTCCAGTCGGGCAACAGAATCCCTCCAGTTGTACAATGCTTCCACTATCGGTTTCCTTTGTCTGGGCACATTATATTGTATCATCAATGACATATAGGGTTCGCGGGGGTTGCTGGACATGATGGGACACGAAACATTTCTCGAGCCTGGATTATTGGACAATGGTCGGAATCTTGTGTACTCAAATCTGCGTTTGGCGACTTTGCGTGATTCATAGAGCACATGCTGGAGCTTTTCGCCCGCAACATCGATGAGCTGATTCCTTAACTGGTCAAAGATGTTGAGCAAGAAATGGGTGTCGGATCTGGCATATGACATCATGGCAGGTGGGAGTGGACGAATACGCCAATCAGCAAGCTGATACTTTTTGGACGTCTTGAAATGAGCGACCGACTCCAACAAGTATGCCAACGAAAGCTTGGGGAATCCCAACGCCTTTGCAGCATGAAATGTATCAAAAAGTGAAACGACATAAAGACCCAAATCTCTCTGCAACCAGATGATATCCATAAACGCACCGTGAAATACTTTGACGATTTGAGGGTTGGCAAATATGGCATTGAGCGGCTCAAGCTGGTCGCGAAGTGCAAGAGTGTCCACAATCCAGTCTTGATCTCGGTCTGAGATCTGCATCAAACATACCAAACCATAATAGGTGCGATTATCGTGATGCTCCAAATCAACAGCTATCTCGGTGGCGGAGGAAAGCTTCAGTATCATTGACGATAAAAGCTCAGGCGTGTCTACCCATGTAGCACTTGTTTCTTTCCAATCTTTAGACTCTATGGGCTCAGATTTCTCCAATATCGTCTCGGGGTACGGTTGTTTGTCGATTTCGGTTTCATAAGGGTGGGAGTAGTAGGGTGGATCAATAACTTCGACGTCATCTTCATAAACAGCTTCCGGGTACTTTAAAGTGAGGGTCTCTTCGAGAGAGACAAGGCTATGGGGCTTGCTTGTGAGTTTTGGTTTGAACGGTGATTGCTCCGAGTTGTCAACCTTGGTTAAGAATTGAGCTTGCGGCTTTGCCAAACGTTTCGATAGCAGCTTTACATCAGCTCCATTTGAGCCATCCTCCAAATGAATCAATTGGGGGTGATCCGCGGAAGAATTGGCCAGGGCACCACGACGAGCGGCATCGAAAGCGATATCAATCTTTTCGAAAAGAGTATCCAAGATGTTAGAGATGGGTTTCCAATCGCTCTCTGAAAGGGAACCCTCAGTAGCCGAATCCAACTTTGGAGATTCCTCATTTAGATCTCCAGCAGCTACCAAAAGCCTATTAGCCAAGTTGGTCAAGCCATGTGCAGAATCGTCGATTTCCAGCGATAATTTAGAATCAATGGACTTGTAGAACTTGACATCTTGAGCCGCCAAGCCTGAAGAAGCTCTAATCACTCGCATTACCGCAGGCAATACATCTTTGAAGATATCATCTTGACCAATAGAAGCCATAATGATCTCTCTCTCTCTCTTTCAGCCTCTTCACGTTGCTCAATCAACTTATTAAGGCCCGCCTGCAAAAATCTCCTCATCGAAAAAAGGCAGTCACGTGCGAGCGCTGACAAGCTCGATGCTCATCGCATTTCACAGTGGATTTTGTTCTCTATTCCACAAGGCTTTCACCATACACGTTCACGATATGCTGTTCACCTGTATTACATGTGGTTTAAACTTTGAGACGGCTGCAGACCAGCGCGCTCATATGAAAGCCGATTGGCATCGTTATAACTTGAAGCGAAGAGTGGCTCAATTACCACCTATCGATGAGGATTTGTTTGTGTCCAAAGTCGCCGCCATGTCTTTGGATGGTGAAGAGGAATCCTCATTCAAGAAACCTACAGAGAAGCAAATGACAAAGAAAGAACAGCGTCGGAAGGAGAAGGCTCTCTTACAAGAACAGAAACGTCATATTTTGGAAATTGCCAAAAAGGCAATGCATGCTCAAATGAAAGCAGGTGATCTTAGTGCCTCTGAAGTTGATAAGTCACTGGCTGAAACTTCTTCAACTTCAGATCCGATCCAGGATAATCTGGCTGCTGAGACGCCGACTACTTTATCCGACGCAACAACAAACTCTGAGACAATTATTGCGACCGAGCAATCCCAAGAGCTGGCTCCCGAGTCATTAGAGGAACAACTAATTGCTGAAAAGTTGAAGAACGCCGAAAATGTTTCTCCCCTCACTTGCATATTCTCAGACCCCAAATACAATAAGACCTTTGACACGGTTGAAGAGAACATTGACCATATGTGGCGGAATTTCGGTCTTTATATTCCGGAGCCCAAATATTTAATCGATAAAGAAGGTTTGATCAAGTATCTCGCTGAGAAGGTTAGTTTCGGTTTCTGCATCTGCTGTAATTATCAAGGACGCAACTCGGAGGCAGCACGCGCCCACATGAAGTCGAAACGACACACTCGAATCCCGTATGAATCCGAGGATGAAAAGTTGGAGATCTCGGAATTTTATGACTTTAGTTCGACTTATGATGTTTCCGATGCTGTCGCTGACAGCGGGAACGAAGACAATTGGGAAGACGTTTCGGGCGATGAGGATGATGACAATGGCAGTGATGACGACTTGCCCTCGATTGAGAGCAACGCCCTCTATCATAATGGAACAGAACTCATACTACCATCTGGAGCTGTCATTGGCCACAGATCCATGGCTCGTTATTACCGCCAAAATTTGCCCCCGGACAGAGAACTTACTGAGGGACAAGGGACGGTCATCGCGGCTGAGACTAGGCACGCGTTTGGTCTTGCTGATAAACGCGAGTTGGCCCTTCAGAAGCGGGTCTGGCAGAACGAGAGAAAGAGCGTTGACCAATACGACAGAAAGTCATACAAGTTCATCAATAACCAACCTCACTTTAGGGATCCGTTGTTGCAATAGTCTAGATATAGTACATATTGGAAGGTTCTTATAAATCGTTTCGGTTCTTCTTTTTACTTGCCAGATATTATCCCTTAACAAGCAAAAGTAGTGCTGCCACTAGCAAGTCAATCAAGATGTTTGATAAAAACGACCAACTTGCAAAGTAAAGAAGTTTGGGCGAGAACACCGTCCATACGAATAAATGGAATCGGAAGTTTGTGCATGAAGCCACCAAGTTGAGGGCGCCAATACTGTAAAATACAAGTGTGAGTGTGAATTTCCTCAATAGAATCGAGCCCTTTTGATAATTTTGAGGTGATTTTGACTCAAACAAGAATTGTAGCGCGCTTAACGACCAATAGATGGGGCCGGCAAATGCCGAAATGAAAGTGAGGACCCCCACCAGAATAACGTCATATGACCTGATTCCGTTGTACGCATTAGAGAGGTCAAGAGTAGCCAACGAGTTCGTGTTGCCCATTGAGAAGAAGGATAAATTTTGTAAGCACAATGTGAAGAGAGTCACCTTGAAGACCGTACTGCCGAGTCTTTCACGCTTAAAAGTATTCAACACACTTTGAAATCCTCGTTTGATGAGACGGAACGCAAGAAACATGGGCACATTCTCTATTCGCGTCTGGTGAATGAGATAAACAGTCATGATGTTACTGATATCGGTGATCATCGAACTGTTGAGGCCTCGATACTTGCCCACGCATATGCGGAAAAGTATCAATATCAATATGCACATTGTTGCAATTTGAGAGAGGTCGATGTTGATGGCTTGTAGATGTACCTTGATTTCTGGGTCCACAATTTCTTCGAGTTTCACGTTGAGTCCAAAAATGCCTAAAACCCATCGGCCATAAGGCTGCAACCACGAAGGTATTGTATTTCCATCATTATAGCTCTGACATAATTTGAAGGAAAACGAAAGAATTGTAGTAGTCATGAAAAATGTAAAGTTGAGGAGGTGGCCAGAGTTCGATGGTTTGGCATTATCAACCACATGTGTTCTGGGTCTGGTGAAACATTGCGCGTATTGGCCCTGGGTACATGCTAACCACGAAAACGCACCATAAGTCAAGATCACAAGAGTCCACATGGTTGAGGGGTTTTGCAATAATCGGATTCCAATTGTCTGAGAAGAGATATACTTTTGGCCACTATTATTCCAGGCGCGGACCAACCGAAGCCCCACAAGCATCAGAAGATACCCGGAGCTCGAGGCATTCCTGTTGCTGGAGAAACAGAATGAAAGGAAGATTAATGATACTGTCAAAAACCACCAGATCTGATGCTCTTCCTCGATCAATGACGAGCCATGGAAATGTAATGCGTATATGGTGGAAAAAGCCATAAGATAAATCGAATCAAGCAAGTTCCCCTTGCTCAGCACGACCAACACACACAGAAACACCATCGCGATTGCCGCAAATGTTATACCTTTTTTGATATTGCCATAATTATAGTCAGTAGCGACCGACGCAAGTTTATCTTGCAACATCAACAAAGCAGAGTATATTGATTCGTTGCTATCAAAGAGCTCTCGCTCATTCGGCAACGAGTCTGAACCGAACTTTGCAACGTACAATTGTTTCAATTGCAAATAGTTTTCCTTCAAGACATTCCGTTGACCTTCTCTCGGCCACATCCTGAGAAAGTCCGGTATCACGACTCCCAAATTGTTTTTGGGGACAGGGAAATTCATTAACGCCGCGAGCGTGGGTACAATATCGATTTGATTGATGCGGTCGTAGTAAGTGTATGAACCATTCCATTCAGCAGGACAGTCACGTCCTTGATCAGTGAGGGTCAGCGGGAAGTCGGGCGATATAAACGCAAGTCCCGGACTGGTTTCACCTGCAGAGGAGCCACCATGATTTCCCAATTCATTCATCCCATGATCACCCATTACCATCAAAAGTGTTTTCTCGTCATTCGTGGAGTCTACTATGTTTTCATATAGGCGTTTGAGGATGTTGTCCATTTCACGTTGTTTTGGTTTCATGAACACCGAGTCAGGACCTCCCTTGTGACCGATATGGTCGAGGCCCAAGTAATGGAGAATGAGTGCATCCCATTCCAAAGTACCTTTCACGGACAACTCATTGTCGAGGTGACGAGTAACATTATTATCCACCTCTGTGAAATCACTAACGAAAAAGGAATTGGTTCCTTCAAAGATATCAAAAGAATCAGGGAAGAGCTTGATCCATGTATCGTCACCAAAAAAATGGATTCGTTTTCCCTGGGCTTTCAATTGTTGCACCCACAGATCACCTGCCGATCCCTGAGAAGTGTCGCGGTCATCTGCAACGTTCAAAATAGCATCCAAGAAGCTGGGCGCACTGCCACTCGTTATACCCTTGAGGCGTGGGAGCGTGACTGTGGGAGGGTTAGAAAATGCCGTGAACGGCACTGCCGATCCATTGCGAATAAGGCTGTGCAAAAAAGACATTTCGGAATATGTATCTGAATACATATAGTCCGAGCGCATTGCATCGACCACCATAACAATGAGGCGGTCGAAATGAGGAGACGCGTTGTTTTCATCTTTAATGAATGGAGAAGGGGCCTGGAAGAAAGACCCTGACCCCGGTAGTATCACTTTTGATGGGAAGAATCCCATAAAGAAATATATTGGCCCCGTGACATGAAGTATCAAGGTCGCAGCATATGCCAACCATCGCATCATGCTACTACCTCTTGCGCTTGGGGTCATCCCTGCCTTCGGAAGTATGGGTTGCACGAGCTCGTTTCAAGCTGCGGTATGGCACGTGACCTTTTACCTTTCCTCGAGCCCCAAGCTATTATCAATGTTTGCGACGCCAGAAGAGTACCGTGCCTGGATGATGTAATGCATGCGTGGTTGGTGCATAGCCCGCTCGACAAGCTGTTTTGGAGACTGACTTGCTCGATCTCCCGTGAAAGTAAGGCGGACACGAGTAAATCCCGCAATGAACTTCCCGAATAGGAAACAGTAGCCGGTTATTCCCGGAAGAAAAAATGGGCCCACACAACTTGCGCCGTACAATATATAAATCGCCAGTGGCCCATCTCCTAAGAAGCTCAGGTTACGAACCCCGCTTCGGATTTGAGTTCCAAGTACTTGCCTATCTAAAGACATGGTATCCCACCATAGATATACGCCACACTACTCTTGCCGGCAACTATCTGTAAGATACAATGACAACATGTGACTGCCATTGAGTATGCTGGCAGGGCCTCTCAACAGTGAACTTTTCACCGCGCATCTCTTGCCTATCTGAGCGATTCCGCCAAGTACGTGCGTTCTGCTCTCTCGATAGATCCCCACGCCGCGGCCGTTGTACAAGTTGATCCAAGCGGAGGTATTACGGTTGACGATGCGCCCTCGCTGCCTAAAATGGCAATCGTTTCGCGCTCACGTGCTAAATGCCGCCGCGGGGGTCCCAGATTATTGACGTCATGCTCAATGTCGTTCGATCCCTAGAGGAGGGAGAGAGGGGTGTTGTAGTTGTCAGCGAATAAAGATTAACTATTAGTGTCTCACAAGCTGAAGCTTTGGACTTCCAAAAATCTTAGATTACCATCGGATCTCATTGGTAGCCAGGCCCATTGGCGGGACGGGGGCTGCCATCTTGCACCAATTTTTTTTCCTGCCTGGGCGCCCGTTATCAGTGCAGAAGCGGTGATTGCAAACTATTGTTTGTGCCTCGTATTTTTTGAATGTGGCTATCTTTTCGAGTGGGCGGCTTCAGGAGTCATCGGCGAGCGGGTCTTGATTGCGTCGCGATTTCGTATCTGTCGCGATTCAAACAGCGCATATATACTGACTCCAATTGCCGCCTTGGCCTCGAGAGCTATCCATACTCACATCTTATAGAACACATCTATTCTCTCTCCATATCTACCAACACCACTCTATAGATCATGGAAACTACCAAACTGAAATTGGCCGGCCAGCTTCATTCAGGCACAGCAACGCCCTCACATGACCTTCGAAGCGTATGCTCTCAAGTCAACGTCGATGCCATCGGTATTACCTCTATCCTTTCAAATAGAGGGGTAACCATCAACGTCGATCACGCCGTCGATAACGATGAGGCTATGATCCTTGCGTTAGGCTACAAGCCAGAATTACTTCGTGAGTTTTCATTGTGGACCGTCTTTGGTGTCTCATTCTCAGTATTGGGTCTCTTACCCTCTATCGCCGCTTGCTTCGAATACCAGCAGTTAGTTTACGGGATTAGTCCTGTCCTCTGGCTCATTGCCATTATATTCGTCATCTCAGTTGCATTGTCGCTCGCGGAAGTTGCCTCGGCTTTCCCCGTCAGTTCAGGAACACCGTATGCGGTGTCGCAACTCGCGCCTCCAAAGTATGCCAACGTTCTCACCTGGGTCACTTGCTGGTCAAATTGGCTCTGTCAGATTACTTCAACGCCGGCAATAGATTATAGTGGTGCTGCCATGATGCTCGCGTTAGGCAGCTATGTTCATCCCTCATTCACACCCTCGAATGGCGCTCTCTTTGGTCTTTCTACCGCTATAATGTTTTCCCACTCCATCATCAGCTCCCTTCCTACCAAATACTTAACCACGTACACTTCTGTTGGTACCATGATTAATATCGTGTTTCTTGCCGTCGTCTTTGTTATGATTTTGGCGGGTAACAACCGGTTAGAGATGTACCCGGATTTACCAAAATTCAACAAGAATCCCATGGCATGGTCTTTTGACAATCAAACGGATTTCCCAAATGGTATTGCGTGCCTCATGTCTTTTCTTGGGGTTATCTGGAGTATGAGTGGATACGACTCACCCTTCCACTTGGCTGAAGAATGTTCAAACGCCGCTGTAGCCGCACCTCGGGCAATCGTCATGACTGCCACCATTGGAGGAGCAGTGGGTTTTCTCTTTATGGTTGCAATCGCCTACACTGTCGTTGACATCGCTGAAATCGCCGCAGACCCTCAAGAATTAGGCCAGCCCTTCGTCACGTATTTATCACAATTCCTCAAGCGCGACTTGGTTCTCGCAGCTACCGCCATGACAGTTGTTGCTTCGTTCTGCATGGGGTCAGCAAGTATGCTTGCCGCGTCCAGAGTCACATGGGCATACTCTCGTGATGGTGTATTCCCGCTTTCTAAATATTGGAAAATCGTGAACCAAAAGACAAAGACACCTATCAACGCCGTGTGGGTCAACTTTCTTATTGGCGAGCTCTTGTTGCTTCTTATATTCGCTGGAAGTACGGCCATTGGCGCCATATTCTCCGTGGGTGGTATTTCTGGTTTTGTCTCATTCACGATCCCAACTATACTCAAGATCACTTATTCCCGAAACACATTTGTGCCTGGTCCATGGCATTTGGGTAAGCTTTCTACCCCGATCGGTATAATATCGCTGTGTTTCGTTATTGCAATGATCCCTATATTGTGTTTCCCGGCATCTAGTGGGAAAAACCTCGATCCTAATAGTATGAACTGGACTGTCGTCGTGTACTTTGGGCCCATGCTTATGGCATTAGCCTACTATTTCTTGGCTGCGCGCAAATGGTACGTTGGACCCAAGAGTAACATTGACGAGGCAGACTTGGTCTATGATGGGTCGAACGAGTGTGGGTACATTAATGGTGTACAATTAATAGGGTCTGATCTGAGGGAGAAGAACCTGATGGACAAGGTTTGATGGAAGTGGTTTGGGCGAGTCAAAGAAATTGCATAGTTTTCTACAATAAATAGCCTAAATTTGAATATTCCTAATGATATCTGTTGGATTGTTCAACTATCTTCATCGATGAAAGAGGTCGAAGTATCAACTCATCAACCTACCAAATAGGAATTTGGCCTCAACTAGATACGAGATTACACCTTCCACTAAAGAAAAAATAATGACGAGGAATGTGGGGACAGATTTGCGGTGGAGATCAATGGCCCCAACATACCCCCGAGAGCCAAGTATTGCTTGAAACACGTTAAATAAATGACATGACATGTGAGCCCAAATCAGTGATGTAAAAACCAACGGTGACTCGATACGGCACGTCGTATTGCACACGAAAGAATGGGTCCGGCAGGATTAATATAATTGGTTAGCCCGCCCTTTTTCGCTATAGAAATGTTGAAAAAGTTTAGATGTGCACAATTTATTTTAGACGATGTCATTAATGGTCATCTTTATAGTTTTAAATATACAAGAGTGAGCTCAGATGCCCCACGATCAGCCATCGAACATTCGCTGTTACAAAACAAGGCACTCTACATTTTTTAATTGTGTTTCATGTTGCCAGAATACTAGCCCAAAGACCGGGTCACTTCACGTGACTCATTCTACATCTCAGGCCCTCACCTTCTAAAATACATCACTTCATCATTACCACTAGATATGAGTTATCGACAAGATGATAGGATCAAGTGCACTTTCTACAATAAGATAGGGGCATGCAGACATGGAGATAGATGCTCTCGAACCCACGTCCGCCCCACATCCTCGCGAACGATACTCTTGGCCAACCTATACGATAATCCCTTACTCAACAAGAATAATTCCGATACAGAACACAATCAAGCCCAGATTCAAGAAGACTTTGACCAGTTTTATCGAGATGTATTCACCAAAATCGCAAGATTGGGGAAGGTCACGTCCATGGTAATCTGTGAAAATGAAAATGATCACTTGACAGGGAACGTATACATAATGTTTAGTGATGAAGACGTTGCCAACTCTGTCAACAATATCTTGAACCAAGAATGGTATAACGGAAGGCCAGTATACTCCGAGCTCACGCCCGTTGACAGCTTTGCCGATGCCAATTGCCGAGCATATGAAGAGGAGGTATGCGACCGACTAGAGAGGTGCAATTTCATGCATGTGCGCAAACCCACTGCCGCATTAGAGGCATCGCTTTTCCGGTCACAGGAATTGTCCGAAGCCATAGCGGTATTAGCACAAGCTGCAGAAAACAAGCAGCCTCAAAGAACCCAGCCACTTCCACATGACAGTGCAGCTCCCACAAATATAACTGCGCCTGCGGGAACGGTCCAAGGGGAAACCACGGAGTCCATGGTTCTGCAATTGTTTGCTAGCTGATTAATGTCGGATGACTCTATTATATAGTTAGTATTGCGTTACGGATGTATCGTCTATGCGATCGGCAGGGATCGGTCGGTTCGATCCTTTTCAGGGAGCGTCAACATGTGCGAGTACTTTGCTTGTCCTTAAAATCCCACGACTTTGCCCTCTTGATTATCATCTGATATTCACGACTTGTAATATAACACACAATTCTGTTCAGTCGCTATACAAAGTCCACGAGTTGGATCTGTTGATTGAATATGAAGTCAGTCGTTCCCCACCATAAGATATCCATCGGGATCGCAAGTTTACGCACGAGAAATTCTCCTCTTTACAACCATGAAACGTGCAGAGGATACTCGAAACTCCCGAGGAACGTCATCACGCCTATTTCGACCGAGGCTCACAGTATGTGCTCATCGAGCCCATTCCTCGGCTATCGCAGAGGTCACGAGACCACAAATTACAACATTTTCGACCCTTGTCGTGGCGTATTACAAGGGAGACTCCCTCTTAACCGTCGTAGTCTCAAGACCTCTGCAATACTCTCGGAAATTGCAGAACCGCCGGCAATGCCAACCCCTTCAACTAATCCCAAGCCAACATCCCCGATGCGTCGGAAACCGACGGGCAAGTGCGAGATACCCCAGGCGATAGATCACATCCACGAGCACACCGAAAAGGATCACGATCTCGACCACAACAATCACGATCATTCCCATTCTCACGAAGAACACAGCCACACGCACGAAGGAAGCCTCTTCGGTCACTCGCATTCTCACAGTAGACCGAACGAGTTGCTACAGACCAGTGCCTCTTCCTTCATGTCGAACCCTGCAGTGAGAATAACCTGGATCGGTCTCTTCACAAACGTTGCCATTGCCATTTCGAAGGGATTGGGTGGTGTTTACTTCCATTCACAGGCGTTGATCGCAGATGCGATCCACTCAGTCTCTGATATGGTCGCGGATTTCTTGACTTTGGCCACAGTCAACGTGGCCCATAAAATTGGGACCCCCACCCATTTCCCCCTTGGCTATGGCAAGATGGAATCGGTGGGGTCGTTTCTCGTGAGTGGCGTGTTGCTATTTGCCGGAATATCTGTGGGCTGGTCTTCTCTCTTGCAGATTTTGGAGAATGTTTTGCCTTCCGCACTTTTCCAATATGCATCCATGATCCAACTCGGTCACTCTCATTCGCATTCGGTCGGCTCAATCCCCGAGTCGCTGGGCCACTCCCACACTCACTCTCTGGAACTTGGGCATGTGGATCCGAGCGTTGCACCCACGACGCCAGAAATTCCGAACATTAACGGAGCATGGCTAGCCGCAGCATCGATCGTGGTAAAGGAGTTACTTTTCAGGAAAACCCTAAAGGTCGCCGAGCAAACAAATTCAAAGGTGTTAATTGCCAATGCTTGGCACCATCGAGTCGACTCCTTGACGTCGACTGTAGCGTTGGTGACCATCACTGGCGGTGTTCTTTTCAACATCGCCTGGCTAGACTCGATTGGCGGATTGCTTGTGTCCGTGTTGATTATCAAGGCAGGCTGGGGGTCTTTTAGGAATGCATGGTATGAATTGGTCGATAGAGGGGAACCCCTGGATAGTGGTGTTTTCCGAAAGATCCAAAGAATCATTAGAGCCGATTTGGAATCGGACGCTGAAATCGCCAAATTGGAAATCGCAGAACTCTCGGTCTTGTCTTCTGGTGCCAATACAAATGTGGTTGCGGTGATATCTGTGCCGAAAGATGTATCGTTGCAGTTGGTTCAAGTCAATGCTTTGGAACAAAAGTTGAAGGATTCTATTCGTGAAGATGACAAGTTTGTTAAGAATATCTTTGTACGATTCCAGCAAACGATTGGATCCTGATTGTAATGATGAATTAATCCCACCACTGAAACACAAGCAAAAGCTTGCGTCGAAGCGGTTGTTGTGGACTTGATCACTGTTAGGAAAATATCGAGCGATTCTCTTGCCACAAATTCAGTCGACATGTTAGCGGAAGGACACTATTAATTTTGGCGATGTTCGGTGGACACAATGTAATCTATACTCTAGTCGTCGAGACAAATCCTCTCAAATAGAATGTGAAATTGATTCCGCTATGTACAGGGTATATAATAAGTATCGAACCATATTCAGTTAATCATCTAATCGGATTACTTTTTCGACTTTTTGTTGTTAGAGGTCGGACCTTCAATAAATTTCAAGATTTCGTCGACAGATTGAGTGGCGATCGAGGGGACAGATGTAGAGCTGTTCTTCTTTGAGTTCGGCTTTTTGGAATTTGGCTGAGCGGTTTTGGAGCCTGCCACTTCAGGCTTGGCCGCCGATGCCGACTGCTTCGCCTCGAGTTTCTTTTTCTGGCTCACCAGCTTTGTATATTCGAGGTACTTTGTGATATTGCTCACGTACTTGGAGGAATGAATCGAGTACCGATCATCGGGACCGAGAAGTTTGGTGAACAAAGATTGGGCAGCCTTGGCATTTTCCAAGCATTCGGCGAACTTTCCCTTGTTCAAGAGCATCACAGCAAGACGATGGTGAATGAGCGCAGTGATTTCTGAGTCGGCACCGTTGGTCTCGATGGAATACGTCAATGCGTGTTCATTCAAATGAATTGCCTCCTCGATCAAATCAGCCTCCGCCAAATTGGACGCAATGTTCATCAAGGTTGACGACATTGCAGGGTGATCCTTGCCATAAACAAAGTCCGTGAGGATGATCGCTTGAGAATAGAGCTTGAGGGCGTTTGCCAAGTCCATAGTCAGTGCCTCATAATATGCCGAATTCATATAAGCAGTGATAGTCTCATGGGAATCGAATCCAAGGGTTCGCTCAGTCAAAACAATGGCCTTGCGAGCCAAAAGAGCAGCTTGGTAATCGAAACCGAGCTCAGCATAAACAGTTGCCACCAAAGAGTATAAGCGAGCTGTTTCGGGGTTAACAATACCGTAGATTTGCTCCTGAATAGCCACCAATTCACCCAAGAGTGCGAGTCCCAAGGTATTATCGCCCAGAGCAATATGAGAACTGGCGGTCTGCAAAATGTCCAGAATACACAGAGCCTTATATCCGGAGTCTTTGATAACAGGCACGAAATTGATGATATCATCAGCCACGAAAATAGAGTTGCGCAATATCCGGACAGGAGCAGGGGTGGGGGAGCTATGCTTTTTGTTCTTTTTCGAATGCTTTGTCGGATCGGGTCTGGTTGATACTGCAGTTTCATCCTGGAAAGTCGCAAATTCCGCCTGAGTGAAAGGATAGTTCCGCGCACTCCACTGAATACCAAACTGTCTGGAAAGACCTCTCATCAATTGGGCAGGACGGACAGTTGCAGTGGACCAATCACTGGGCAACGTGTAACGGAAACGTTTGAACACTTCCTGTTGGATCTGAGCAGCAACATCCTCACAAGACAAGTTGATAAAAGCCAAGGCGGATTTGGGGGTGAATTCCAAGATCTCAGCATCCAAGGTAACTTGCGGCTTGACATTAACAGCTTTGCCCAAGAAGCAGTTGAAAAAATGAGATACAAAGGTCAGCATCAAGAATTCAGGAATATTAGCAGAGAGGGAGCGCAACAAGTGTTTCGCGGATCTCACAATCATCTCCTCGACCGCGAGGCGATGAATAGCATCGTAACAAGCATAATCAGCCTCGAACGTGGCTTGAGATTCGGGATGGTCGTCGGATTTCTCATCAGAGTTCTCGGACAGCGACGAAGTTTCGGTCATACCGGACTTTCGCTCTTCGTCTGTGGCATCAGAATTTGCGTTTTGCGCGTTGCTAGCCGCATCACTAGCAAGTTGAGCGTCCTTGGCAGCGAGGTTTGATTTCCTTTCATCGGCTATCTTGACATTTGCAGCAATCGTGGCGTTGACCGAGGCAACACACGCGTCTTTCCTCAGGAGGGCCTGCTCTGCAACATGGCCCAAGTAACGCATGTTGATACCTGTTCTATGCAAAAGATCAGTCAAATGTGCGCCATCAAAAGGTGCCAATTGATTTTTCATTGTGTTCAAAAACTCTTGGACTAAAGTTTCCTTGACAAACCGCGAAAGATCACGCACAACCTTTTGGTCTGCCTCGGATTCATTGACGTTGCGACAGGCATCAGGGTTGAACACAACAGAGTCGGTGTCGATAGAGATCTCAGGTTTTTCGTCGCCAGATTTTGGCTCGCTATCAAGTCTTTTCGCCTCTTTTTCGAGTATGACGGATACTTCACGTTTCCACCATTCTTCGATTGCCTCGTGTCTCACCAAGGTCTCGGCATGAGGATACGAGGTGTCAACAGAAGGGTCAAAGTGCTCTTCAATGAAACAAATGTCGACGGGAGTAGATTTCGCCATGTCAATGACGTATTTGCGCTGGTCGGTGCCAACAATACCCTTGACATCCACCGAAAGAAGATGTTTATCGTCAGACTTTAAACCGCTTTTCAATTCAACCTGATGGGGCTTCAAGTGAAACACTTTTGCAATTTGTTGGAAAGATTCCACAAACTGTTCGTCATTAGCAATAGTGGAGGCGTCACTTGTGACACCGTAACGAACTTTCTCCTCTGGCGAATCAAATATGCCTGGGATAGGGGCTTGACAAATCACACGCTTGCCCATATAGTCAACAATGCAGGTAACCAAACTGTGGACATGAGGAATATCGGCACGGTTAAGCATTTTGATTGCGGCCAAATCTTTACAAGCCAAATAACGCGCAGCTTCCAAGCCGCCAGTACTTTCGCAGGTATCGGCGGTAGCAGCAGGTGAGGTGTAGAAGATCCCATCCTTCAAGAAGATTTGTTTATCCGGGGTCTCGGGAGCGTTCATGGCGATCAAGTCTCCACGGATGGCGTCGATGGCGGTGCTGGCAGCCGTGCGCGTGAAATCCAGCATAGTTTTATGCATCAAGCGTTCCTTCAAAATACGTTCTTGGAAGTTGGTGCTTGGCAAGTTGCGGATTGCCTGGATATCTTCATTCCAGTCATTTGATAATTCGGAGCCTTCTGCACCATTCACAAGCAGATTCAACTGGGTGCGCGAGGGGTCAGGATAGTTCGCAAGCGATTCAGAGCCAACTATCCATGGAGCATTCAAGATAGTGCTATTGGGAAGCAAGTATGCCTCTGGGTATGGCGAGGATTCAGTCAAGGATTTCTCGTTAGCATCGATTGTCGGTTGGAATTGGGGAGACAAAGAGGAGACCAAATTATAGAGCAAGTAGTGCTTGTGAGACCGGCCCTTTTCATTGAGTTTGATATCGGGGTTGAAGACAGCCGATGAAGATTTATTGACGTAAAATCCCGAATAATGGCAAGTGATGTGGAATGTCTCGCTTTCCAATGTTTGAACGGTGAGATACAACAAATCGCCCTTAGAACGGCGATACGCTGGGACAGGAGACCACTGCGAGATCAGGATCGACTTGATGGGGATTTTGAGCGAGGAATCAAGACGACGAAACTGACCCATACGTGCGATCGAGGGATCGTTGAGGTGGATTAATTCTTCGGCGAGATCAGTAACGACAGCCTTTTCTTGTTCGGACAACTCTACACGAAGCTTTTGCTCCTGAGGATTGTCAGATTTTTGTTCATCCTCGACACGCATGTCAGTGCTCTCAGAAGACAGTTCTTCAACAGGAAGTTTGTTACCAGATTGATGCAAGTCTGTGAGACCCAATTTCGAGAGGTTGGAGACGCCACTTGAACAGCCGAAATCTTGAGCAGTTCTATCCATAAACTGCAAGCTGACCGATTCTCTGAAACGAACGATCTGAGCATTGGTAGCTGCCAAATTATAAGGACACTGCTTCAACTGAAGATGAAGGGTGTTGGAATTGGACTCGGAATCACAAGACAAACCCAAGGCATCAATGACATCAGCGTACGTGGTTAATTCATCAAAGGAGTCCGAGAGATTCGTATCACCACAGTAAATAGCATAATGAGTCAAGTTTTGAGTGACGGGGAGCACCGCAAGAGATTGTTTCAAATCGAGAAGTGACTCGGCGACAGATGCCGGTAAATCAATTTGCCTTGAACTAGGGGCAATACAAGATGGCAACTCGACCTTGACAGATAGCTGAATGGGCGTATCCGAGGAAGTCTCTGAGACAAGATCGGTCGACATGGCGGTGAAGATAAAGTGAAATCTTCCGCGTCGAATCTACCGTGCAACAGAATTTTTCAGGTGCCCCACCAATTGATGGAAAAAAACCGCCGGGATAAAAGGGTAGCCCGGGGTGTACCGGGAGTGTGGAGAAATTGCGAGAAGTAAGGAGAGGTTTTGGTGGGTGGGGAAAAATTGCGAGAAGTAGGGAGAAATAGGGAGAAATTCGTCTGAACCCCATCAAATCATTTGAAGATTGTGTGTCAGTGGTGTCTAGTCATACGCGGTGTATGAGCTGACTTGATTGATATGAAGAATCCTAGCATTCTACAGTTGATTTACAACGGTAAAAGATATCTCAGGGTCTATTTCTAATCGATCCCTATGGACAAAGTATGAGCCATCTACGATATCACATTGTTCTTTTCAAACCACGGTAGTTTCGCACCTGGGAGACGTTTTCTCTTTTGGCGGCGAAATTTAACGTGAGGTTGAGGCGGTTTTCTGTCGGTGACATTTTCCCACGTGCCTTCGATAGTTGTTACTGAGGGCGACACCTCTTTGACTGCGAATCCGCCTATAATGACTGAGTTAAAGGATGATCGAGAATCCGATACATTTGGAAACACTCTCGCTGATTTACAGATCGAAAGCCAGACCCACACACTTGAATCTGTGCCTGCTGGCGCCCGCGGAATGATCAATTTACCTCAGGAACTCCTCATTGAAATATTCTCCAGCCTCGAACCCGTCCAATTGAATATATCGCGTCTAGTATGCAAGAAGTGGTACTTTGCCATATTAAATCAAGATACGTGGGCTCGATCCTTCCGCCTCAAGCTAGGCACGCCCACATCGTCATTCCCATCAGTCAGCAACTCTTCAAATTGGATGAGAGAATACTTTGCGAGAACTCACATTTTGAAAAAGTGGAAAAAGGCTAATCCTACCCATAAGTTTTATCCCTTGATAAATAACGAGCTTCGTTATGTCGATGCCTGTATGGCAACTTTCAGCAATAACGATGGTTATGGACGCATGCTTACATTTTCTCGCCGCTTCGGTCATATTGCAATCGCGAACACACGGAATGGAAAAAGCCAGAGTTTTATACCGGGGGGTAACGACGACATTATTGGGTTCGACATTAGTTGGAACTACTTGGCTTACGGAACAAGTAGAGGGTGCTTATACCTTCGGAACTTGCTCACATCAACCTCCACTTTGACCAGTCGAGTCTCTATCAAGCAGTTGAATATCAATGAATCAGATGGTGTGCCCCTCACTGCAGTTTGTTTGAACAGCAACAATGACAAGCACAAACAGAAGCCTGATGTTTTGGCAGGTACTTTTGATGGCCGGTTTCGTGCTTATAACCTTTCAGGAACTTTGGTGGCTTCCATCGCGGTCGATTCAAGTCCTATCTTGCATATCAAATCCGATTTCCAAACACTAGTCGTTGTTTGTACTGCCAAATCCCTTCATTTTCTCGACTATCCTTCGTTTCTTTCACTACAGAGCGTGGTCTTGGGTTTCGAGGTCGAGATCTCCCCAATCACGTTTGCCAACCGTACTCACTCTTACACAGGACCGCCAGACTCCGCGCCACCGCAACTCGATGTCGATTTTGGAGGGTCGAATGCTGTCTTGTGTTACCGCCAGCAGATTGTCGTTTTCAAATTCCAAGACATAAACTCAATCACCAAAAGCACGCTTGCTCTTCCTCGAGGAGTGGTGTCAGTCTACTCGGAACTCCAGACCATTAGTCCCACAAAAATCAATACCAGAAACACTCGAGACGTATCATTTGCAGGAAAGGACGGATTACTATACGCGAATGCATTGAGTGACGGCACTGTGGTGGTGTGGAATGTGCGGGATGCCGGTACGATCGTAATCCCACACTGCACTGTCTATCCGCACTTGAACAAAGATTTACATGAAGGAGTACAATGCGTCACTGCCATTGCACTCAACGGCTCTGTGCTCGCTATTGGTGGGTATAATGGCTACACGAACATATACAATGTCTTTACGGGAAAACTCATTCGGCTGGGGTCCGTCAAGTTCCCCCGCAAGTTTGGACTTCACGATGTGTTGATGCCTGTTCAGCGGATTTTACTCGATCTGCACCAACACAGTGCATGTGGAGTCATACTCTGTGGCGATGCGGTGCAATACTTCCAATTTGGAGACCTTGAAGCTACCAAAGAGCAGGCACGCCGCTTGAATGCGGGGAATCTCAAAAAAAACAAGATCAAAAAACAAATTCATGATGGAATTGAAGAGTACAATTCCAATGTGTATACGGCGAAGCAAACCGCCAAGAGATTCGACAAGTACAATGGAGATAAGTACGACAACGAAGAGGAGGAACTCGCGGTGGCACTTGCACTCAGTGAAAGTGTACAGAATCAGATTCATTCTGATGAAGATGAGGACGAAGATTTACGATTAGCGTTGCAACTCTCTGAAATGAGAAATCTGGAGGAATCGAGTGATATACCAATAGATGGCTTCGAAGAACGAAATCCCCATGATCCAACAGAATCATCGTCTACAGCAGCCATCACGGATTATAACGACGGCACGAGTGAATTAAACTCTGAAGATGATGATCTCAAGAGAGCAATAGCATTATCGCTTTTGAATCGATGATCGGTCAAGATTTGAGGCCGCCCCCTACCCCGCACCTGCATATCATCGGGATAATCCGGAAGCGACCGGAACCGATCGGAGAAAAAATATAACGACGCATCGTAATTGGATCGCCACCGTTTCCAGGGCTGATACAAGAAGAACCTGGCGTGCTGCTGGAAAATCATAGAATTACTCATCACTCGTGTTTACTTGTGATTCCCTGGTGTTTGACTTGGTCCTTTCTATACATGGTGCAACGCTAATAGATTTACATTTGCATAGTCACGACTCCCTATCCTTCACTTGTCGCACCCCATCCTTCACCTCTCCCACTCTATCTTACCCCTTTCACTCTATCTAACCTATCCTTCCACCCCTTCCTAATTGTCCTTCACCCTCCACCCTTTGACCCTGAGCCATGTTTTTCTCACGGTTTCTCAAACATACAAAGTGCTCTCATAAATATGAAAGGCTTCTGTTTTTCCTGAGTTCTCACATCTACTTCCGCAGGAACGCTTTGGCGTCTTACTATAAACACTTTACAAAGAACTGGACAGATGAGGACCCCCACCCTTCAAATGAACTGTATCGCAGATTCTTGGCTATAGATGCTGGACACTATGGTCTCTATTATACTGTCTATAACCATGACGCCGATCAATCCGCAGCTTGGTCCCCTCAGGTGACTCATGAAACTCTATATGAATATCTCTTGAGAGCTTCACACAATACCCGATTATACTATGATAAAGGTTTGCTGTCGGGTGCAGAATTCATGATTCTGGAGGCTAATCGTGATATATCCACTACGGTCATTGGTATAAAGGCTACTTCCCATGTGTTTATCGATACTGTCAAAACACTCGCCACCCGCCAAAAGCTGCCATTTCACAGCCAAGCTACACGCGCCTTCCACTCATCCGCTAAATCTTCCAACGTTGAAAAGACATCGTCGCCACCAAAGGCCGCCGATGTCACTAGGGTAGTCGGAAAGGTCGCTGATGATCATAACACCACCACGACCGAGGTGCCATTTGAAACATCATTTCTTGCCACACAATCTCGCCTTATCCTTGAAGCTTTCAAAAGTCACACCCCAGATGCGTTGAACGCCGTCTATCCCCTTTACCAGTCTTTGAAGCGTAATAATATCACCTTCCCGAATATCGACATGTACAATGTTGTATTGTCGTCAATCTCCAAACGCTCGCTCGACTCTGGACCGTCTCTTGATGAATTGGAATCGAAATTGACTACCCTCTTATTGGTTTATCAAGACATTCTTCACCTCAAGATGAAACCGAACCATGAGACTTTCGATACTGTGTTACACAATTTGTTCCTGGCCAGTTTGATATCCCGCAACGTTGATTCCACGAGCCCCTATACTTTTGAGGCCGCTCAAACTAAACTGTTGGAGTTTGCTCAAATCGGCGTCGATATCCTCAAATCCATCAGCGATATCCTGCAGTTGGATTTGGCCGTTATCTTGCCCGACTTGTTGCAAATATTCGAGGCCCATCCCGAGACGATATCGCCTGATTTGATCACAAAGTTGTCGTCATACTGGTTGGTGCCTGGTCAAGACTATTCTGAACAGTACTACATGCACCTTATCGCTTTCACGCGACACTTTACGCGTCTCAATATCTTTTCAGATGGTCCTTCCAAGCTTGAAGAGTTCATTTCCTCGGTCTACAATTCATATTGCGACGCCAATATCCCCAATAAGAATGAATTCGTAATATATGCTCAGATGATCCACACTTTCGTGTCAAATAGCCAGACGCTGGCCGCTCTGGCATTTTTGGACAAAATCTTATGCGATTATAAAAATTCGTTGGATAAGCCCAACAAACCTTCGAAAACCCAGATTCTGACAGTACTTTCGGCATATGTCCTCGCGATTGCTCGTTCCGGCCATGAAACCGCTGTCATCAAGGCATACGAGCTTTTGCGCAAATTCAACTCAATCAGTTACCTCCCGGAACTCGATCCTTTGGTCTATAATCAGTTGATTCAAGGTTTTTACAATGCTTATTGTTTGCAGCGCAACAATATCAGCAACGGGCATAGGCCTGTCATCGAAGACCCCTATAATAGAGCCCGGAAATTGTATGAACATGTTGCAATTAGACGTGATTTCCAGGAAACTTCTTGGTCGTCAATGGCACGCACAAGTGACAAGTCCACCGTTCATTGTCGTGACCTCATGCTTCTCATGAGTCTTGACATGGGGGATCATGAATTCACTTTTCTGGTCATCAAAGAGATTTTGGCAAAGGGTCATGCCGTTGGTGACATGATAGCTTTGACGAGTCTTTTACAATATTTGCGCAATGCGTCGCACGCATTAGAAGAATCGTCGGCCATCAGCGCTCATTATTTCAATTGCTTGTGGAACGTGGCCGAGTCGCAATCTGTGCATTATACATCATCTCCTGACCTCAATCGGTACCTTTCTGAAATCGTCTGTTACTTGATGGTCCCTCAATCCAATGACTTGATTTTCAAACTCTTGAACTCATCAATGATCAGATCGGCTATAGATATGTTCAATTTGTCCAGTGATCCCATTTATGGATTAGTTCTGGTCTCCCACTATATCTCGAACTACACAGGTACGGATGTCTTGATTCGGAATAAGATTCTCAATTTCAATGCAAAACTTATTTGCCAATTCCAAGATGAAGACAATCACTACATTGTTTATGAAGATGATGTGCAGGCGTTCAAGAGCGCTCTACTAAGTCAATTCAAAGACACCTTGACCCTGGCACCTCTAAGTTCTTTGCACGTTTCATCTCATATAGTCAGGGCCGCAAAGTTGTGTGGAATCGAAGATATGAGAGAATTTCATCAAGTCGCTCAACCTTGGGGTAACGCCAATTTTGAAAAGGACTTGACTATTCTCCTCAACACCAATTTGCAAGTTGGCGTGTCCAAGTTTATTGAATGTTTCAAGCAAGGTTATCACTTCAATGCTGGAACATGGGAGATTATCATCAATTTTGATTTCGTGAAAGCCGTGTTGGATCCGACCCAGTCTGGTTTGCGACCTCTCCAATTTATTGAAAGACTTTGGCAGCAACAGTTTGATGTTGCAATCAAGACTGATTTGACAATGGCATTGATAAATTGCCAGAGTGACCACGTCAATATCAAGGTTGTTGAGTTTCTCAGAAATACGGGTCTCAAGATCGAAGATCCATACAAGACTTGTCTCGTGAATGGGATCCTCGGTTTCAGCGCACAATCTCCCAATATCAAGTTACAAAGCGAATTGAGCAATGGATTTTTCGCAAAGGTTTTTGATGAATCATCACATGGCGATATCGAAAGGTACTTTGAGTATCTCGCGCATAAATCAGAATTCGCAGAATTGGTTGAGATTTTCCAACATCAACCCAATTTGATTCTCGGAAATCAAACCTTGCATTCCTATTATTTACAGGCAATTGATGCCCAATCCTCGCTCAACGAACGGGTTATTAGAGCGACTGAACAGATCAGTCTTGATCTGGTGACCAGTCCTCGGCTTGCGCGGTTCTTGCTCACTCACTGTGTGAAAATGAATGAAACTACGCAAGTTGCAAAGGCAAGGGCCACGGTATTGCGACTTGACGGTAAATCGCAAGCTTCAAGGGAAGCTGTCGCATACGCCGATGCCGTAATGCTGGTGAGAGGCCACTCAATTGAAATTGATGTTCGGAAGACTTACAGTCATAAAGAGTTGAACAGATTACTTTTAACTTGTGATATCAAAGGCATGGTTCATTTGCTCGCCTTAAACAAGCAAACTTTGCTCAATTCCTTCGATGATGATCTGTTCTTGCAAGATATTATCGCAGACATGCTTTCGATTGCCGCGATTTGTGAAGGTTCCGAATCGGCCCTTCTCCGCAAATTCGAAAACATCATGGATCTGTTCGAACGTGCTGGCATTCGCATGAGACCAAGCCATGAATTACCTCGGTTAGTCGCGTTCTTGACGGCGGTACGTGCGAGCGACATGCTTGACATTTTGACGCGTAAGCTCTCAAATAATGAAGTTGGCATTACAATAAAGCTTTTTCTGACGGAGTTTCCAATTGCGACCACAACCGAAAAGCACAGAATTCTTCAATCGATACGGTCGGCATTTGTGGGACTAGGCTATTCGTTGGGCATTCATCGTATAGACAAGTTATGTTCGTAAAGACTAATAATAACAATCTAATAATTAACTACCAACGTCATTTCAGTATCATGAAACTGATGATTGTTCATCTACAAAATCAATGTGTGAAACAATGATGCAAATCTTTGAATTTGTTGGTGAGGTCAGGAATCACCCCAGTAATGGGCTCGGGGGGCAAGGCACAGCCCTCAAAAGACTTGAGAGAATACCGACTTATTCACGCCTGATCTTACCAAATTTCTGGCCATCATGAGAATTTCTAGTCGATACGAGTAAAGCAATGCGGGCGACCACACTGCTTGATTCAGAAACTTGACAGGGTGATAAAGATTTGAGTGCTTCTTTGCGCGAGGAGTCAATCACTTGATCCTAATCAACCTATTCATAAGCATACATCCATACCTTGCCATAAAATTTGTAGCGTTGTGTGTCTTCAGCACTGAACGAATAAAATTTCCCGTAATCATAAAGCTTATCTGTATGATAACTGACAACTTTAGACGAAGCACGATATTCATAACGCGCGCACGCGTCTGTTGCAGTCCACCCGGCTTGCAGACCCATCAAGTCGTTGCCGCCAGTGATCAAACCATCTTTGGCTCTTGGCGATTGATAATATTCGATCACGGATTTCACGCGAGCCCACTCTGCAGCATCGCATGGCAAGCCCGGTGCCCAGATCGGGGCAGGGTTAGGTGGGACGACGGCAACTTCAATGGTTGGCGGCTGAGTATAGAGATTAATCAACTCATCGTCGGTAAAAGCCTTAAATCTAGGATTACTCCGATCCTCCTGCCATCCATTATTTTTACAAAACTGGAAACCAGAATTGATCCATAAAAGCTTACCTTCGTCATTAACGTGAGCAGGATGGGTGGAGCAAACTGTCGTGTAATCAATTTTCTGGTCAGGACCACGCGAGGGATCAATGAAGACTGTGCCAGCGGCGGCGGCCGAATTCGCATTAAACTCGTAGTTCTCATCGCCTGCCATAGCTAATCCTAACCAATATAGCTCTTTATCTCCATATACCATATTGTCAATGACATTAGCCCATATTATTAATGGAAACGTCATTAGGGTGCCCAAGAAATGCTTCTTCCGGTTCATCAATACTATTCCAGCTTCTTGCAAATGAAACCAGCCTTGGAAGTATAGGTTGTTGGTCGTCTTTTGTGTTAGCAAAGGAATATCGAAGAGAGTGTCGATGGATACGTCATTCATCGGTGAAAACCCCAAAAATGTCGCACCGTTAATATACCTCGAAACACGCTGCATAGCGCGGTCTTTGAAGAAATAAGTCCCGCTTTTTTTATACTCCTTGGAGTTAAAGAGGGATTCCGGAGTGACGAGAGGAACAGCATCCGCATCCATAAAAAGAACCTCCGAAAACGAGTTGAAAAAGTATGCTAGTAGCTTCGCAAAAAAATTGGAAAAGTCTCGCTTGTATTCGGAAGCAACGCAATTCAGGATATCGACAAACCAAATTTCCTGGCGCGGGAACTTCAAACCCGCGGTGTTAGCATATTGCAACAAATCATTTTCGTCACTGCCCATTGCATGTTTGTATCGAAGGAGATTTTCAATAGGCAGCGTTGCATGCTTGAACAATTCGGTGCGAGCTCCAGGAGATAAATCACCCAGGTGCACGATTTGAATGGGCAAGAGATTGTCGGTCGCCCTCAAAACACGAATCAAGCCAATGAGGTCATTTTTGAACTTGTCGGTAGCCGAGACGACGATACCTCTCCCATTGATATTATTTCGGAAGAATTCCACAAGGTTTCCAGTTTGTGCGTCGTAAGGAATCAGTGACTCGGTGTACTTGTTCTTCTTGTTGAAAACAGGCAAAGCATTTTCGACCGGAACACTCGAGTCACCACGGAAATATCTCGGTAGCTTGCCACTGAAGAACGGGAAAAGCTTATTGGTGTATTCGTTGTAGACCTCCAAATCGCGCTTCTTGTCATTATTGAAAAAGCATCTCCCCAATATACGCATTATTGTGGTGGTATCATCCATTTGGTGCAAATCCCTGACGGAATTTTCAACCATCTTATTCATGATGATTTTTGCTTTCGCCTGTTGTTCATCGTTGAATTCGAATTTTTTACCGGTATTACCAGGAGACCTCTCCCAATCTCGTTTTAAATCGCCTTCAACAACATCCAACAAGCTCTCGGTATCATGGATTTTGTCACTGAACTCGGGGAATCGCTGTAATTTCCAATCAGGCTTGCTTTGTGAAAGCTGGCTGAAAAAACGAGAGCATTTGGTACCAAGATCAGCAGCACTTGCATCTTGTACCAGACCGAAACTATCGACGAATTGTTGGAAACCGGAATACAAGTAGGAGGTATAGTGTATATTTTTGCGGAGTTTCGCATCTGCCTCGCTATGAACATCTTCTTCGATCAATTGCTGTAGAACGGCATTGATTGGAGTCGACTTGTCATTCTTAATGGCATCACCTTGATTAGGGGGAGACAACAAGTCCGGTGGTGACTTAAGCGACGTTTCATGCTTATCCTCTCCCACCGGGCCATTTTTGGTTTCGTCGGCAGGAGATATCCTTGATATCAGGAAAATCCCGAGCAATGCGAGCAATGAGATCGCGACAACGAATATTCTTCTCTGTTTGCGTGAAAGAACAGACATGACATGAGCGTCGAAGCAGTGCTAATTCCAACAAAGATGCATGGAAGCCAATATTTTTCTGGATGTTCTGGTTTCAATCGTGAGCGACGTTCAATCAATCCGACCCATGCAAAAATATAATTGGTGGAGTCTGACTCGGCCCCGGGTGATTGGCTCCGTTTCCGATCTATTCCGGGGTTGGCGTTGATAACTCATTTTGTCTTTTATCGGGATAGCACTATCTGACACCGGGATCTACTGGTAGTGCACTTGTATGTGGTAATAGCTGTCTTATTCTTAATATACAATATGATGAGGTTGAGCTGGCAAATAAATAGAACATTCGATTGTGAATGCTTGACACTTTGCGAAACTTGCAATGCAGCTAAAGAGATTGACGTCTTTATAAATGCGGGAGGGACATTGATCCAGAATGTGATTGATAGGTGAAATTATCAGCTTGATCAGTTGGACGCTTTTCCGATATTTTCGAAACATGATAATGCTGTTCAGATCAGTCATGGGCAAAAGACCAGATCTTGCCATAAAAGGTATAGAGATCAGTTTCCTGTTGACTGAACACATAAAACTTGCCGTAATCATATAATTTAGTCTTGTCAAAGCTCACCACCTGATAATATGAGCAATACTCATAATGATGACATACGCTTGTCGAGCTCCAACCGTATTGCAGCCCCACGAGTGGCTTCCCAGGTTGAAGCAAATGATCTTTATTGCGATCATGTTGGATCAAGGGCGTGTTCGCTTGTATTTGGTTCCATTCTTTTGACTCATAAGGCAACCCAGGCGGCCAAATAGCTGGAGGATCAGGGGGCACAACTGCGCCTTGGAAGATCGAGGGCTCTGAATAAAGCGTTTGCAATTCCTCATCAGTGAAAGAACTCAATCGCTCATCGTCCTTATCCCTTTCCCAACCGTTTTTTTTGCAGAACCGGAGGCCCGAATTCACCCATAAGAGTTTTCCATTTTCACTCACATGAGCAGGATGCGTGGAGCAAATCGTCGGCGTATTGAACCGTGGATTCCGATTATGAGCGGAATTGGTATTGACCATACCTGCTGCGGCGCCAGAATTGGGGTTGAACTCATAATCTTCATCACCGGCTAACGATAATCCGAGCCAGTACAATTCCTTATCACCGTAGATCATGTTTTTAATGACGGATCTCCAAACTGTGAGCGGCATTGTCATCAAGGCACCCAAGAAATGTCTCTTCCTATCGATCAACACTACCCCAGCTTCTTGGAAATGATGCCATCCCTGGAAATAGAGATTGCCGGTTGTTTTCTCCGTGAGAATGGGAACG
The DNA here is from genome assembly GCA_030581555.1 of [Candida] argentea. NCBI lineage: Eukaryota > Fungi > Ascomycota > Pichiomycetes > Serinales > Debaryomycetaceae > [Candida] argentea. The sequence continues at coordinate 28,534 of JAKTTQ010000220.1, forward strand.
TCAAAAAGAGTGTCCATGGAACGCTCATTCATGGGCGCGAGGCCCAAGAAGGCGGCTCCATCGATATATCGCAATATCCGTTTCATGGCCCGGTCTTTGAAGAAATATGTACCGCTTTGCTGGTATTCTTTGGACGCGAAAAGAAGATCTGTGCCGATAAGAGGAACCGCATCAGCATCCAAATAGAGGATCTCGGCAAACGAATTGAAAAAGTAAGCCAAGATTTTCAGGAAAAAACCGGTGAAATCCTCAAGAAACTCTTCGGTTACACAGCCCAGGATATCCACAAACCAAACGTCTTGTTCCGGGAAAGTCATTTCCATGGTCTTGGCATATTCGAACGATTTTTCATCCTTGGCGTCCTTTTTTTCAGATTCAAAGATCTGGTCCATTGGGATCGTGGCGTGCTTCACGATTTCCGTTCTGGTTTCGAGCGAGATCTCGCCCGTATGCACGATCTGAATGGGCAATGAGTTTCCCGAGGCTCGTAAAACCCTGATCAAACCAACAAGGTCGTTTTTGAACTTATCCTTGGCCGATATGACAATTCCTTTGCCGTTGATACTGGTGCGCATAAATTCGATGAAATTGTGGGGAGAGTTATCGAATGGAACCAGGGATTCGGTGTACTTGTTATTCTCATCGAAAACAGGCAATCCATTTTCAGTGGCAGTACCAGAAACACCCTGGTAAAACTTGGGAGGCGTACCGCTAAGGTAAGGGAAGAGCTTGTTTGTGTATTGACTGTACAAATCCATATCGCGGTTTTCTGCATTATTGAAGAAACACTTTCCTAGAACTCGCATGATGGTGGCTGATTCATCCATATCATGCAAGATAGTGAGCGATCTCCTGACAATATTTTCAAACATTTCCCGAGCTTTCGTTTGTTCTTGATCGTTATACGAATAATCGACTTCGGACCCGCCATGCGCTTCTCGCCACTCTTTCTTGAGTGTCTCCTTGACATCTCTCATGGTCCGATCCATCTCGTGTATATTATCGTTGAAATCAGTATACCGTTCCAATTTCCAATCTGGCTTGCGATCAGACAACTGGTCAAAGAAACGAGCACACTTTTCTTCGAGGGTTGCGGATTTGGCGGCATTCTTCAGACCGAAGCTTTTCACAAACTCCAAGTATCCAGAATATAAATAAGTTGAATAGTGAAGTTTCCGGCGAAGGGCCTCATCAACATCATTCTTGGTATCGTCATCATCGAGGGAGAAATGGCCGACAGGTAGAGGCTGAATATCAGAAAGCTCCCAGGAATCATCAGTATCCTCCTGATCATCAACTAGTGCCGGAACTGGATTTTCACCCGATACAGATGACGTGTCTTCAAGATGGATCGATTCAGATCGATCAGCCTCTGGCACAATCGACTGATCCGAGGATGTCTGTAGAAGTAGCGTGATCCCAAATAATCCAATGATACTTAGAGCCACCAATGAAAGCCTAGATGCTTTCAGAGATAGTGACGTCATTTGACAATCCTCTTTCTTAAGCGAGAAAATGTCGAGGAAGGAAAGCGGAGGATGCGAAAAGAGCTTTTGAAGAGGAGAAAAATAGTTTGAATGCCGCTGTCAAAAGCGATTTTTCGGATTGAAAAGACCGTGTATGGCACAGAAAGTTGACGGGTGGGGAGTGTTGAGCTAGGTGGTACAAGAAGGAGGATTGTAATCTGAGGGGGAGGGTGACGGCGAGTCATAAATTCATTTCCAATGTAGTCTTCCCGCTAGTTTCCATGTTGAGTACGGTGTTGGGATTGGTATTAGGCATGGCTATTCGAAGTCCAGGTTAAGGACGTTCCTGAGCAGTGGTACGTTGTTGTGGGAATGAAGCGGATCCTCGCCCCCTCTTTCGTCGGGCTCCGTGGAAGCGGGACCACGGTGTTGTGGGCTCCTTCAATCTTTCTTGCCTGAAGTGGCTGCAATTTTTTTCGTCTTCTCGGGGTGATTCCATTATTCTTTTCGCAGCCAATAACCACAAATTTGAAAATGGCAAATGACGATTCCGATCATAAAGCTACAAGGAGACTATACCATCTTTTGAGATACCTGGTTCCTCTGGCTTCAATGGTATTCAGTCTTTTTTTTCTTTTAACGTTTAGCTTTTATGGTGAGAAGTACCTATTGTGAACAATCACTATTCTATGTTGGTATATTGAGAATCCGCATCACTCTCCGGCCACGTCGCTTTACAAGTCCCATCATTTCCCTGTTCATTGTTTCTGTTTTTTTTATAAAATCATCCATATTTTTTTCATTCATATGGATACATCCACACTTTCCCATAAAAGTTATAGAGCTCCGTCTCTTGTTCACTGAAGAGGTAAAATTTTCCATAATCGAAAATTTTGTGATTCTCAAAACTGACCACTTTAGAGAAGGCACAGTATTCATAATTATGACATACTCCGGTCGAGCTCCATCCATACTGCAGAGCAACCAATTTCCGGCCTGGTGCGAGTAAATGGTCTTTTGATCTATCCTTTTGATATGTAGGGATTAGGGCCTGGACGCGATCCCATTCCTTAGACTCATACGGCCATCCCGGTGACCAGATCACTGGTGGATCCGGTGGAACAACCGCGCCTTGGAAAATCGACGGCTCAGAATAAAGTTTTTTGAGTTCGGGTTCGGTAAAACTCTTGAGCCGATCATTATCCTTATCCTTCTCCCAGCCGTTTTTCTTACAGAACCGAAGACCAGAATTCACCCATAATAACTGGCCGTCATCATTCACATGAGCAGGATGCGTTGAACAGATTGTGGGAGTGTTGAACCTCGGATCACGGTCGTGGGATGGGTCCGTAAACACCATTCCCGCGGCCGCGGCGCCGTTTGCATTGAATTCATAATTCTCATCTCCGGCCATCGCCAATGCCAACCAATAAAGCTCTTTATCACCATAAACCATATTATTGATGACTTTAGTCCATATAGTAAGGGGTAAAGTCATTAGTGTACCCAAGAAATGTTTTCTTCTATCGATCAAAACCACTCCGGCCTCTTGCAAATGATACCAGCCTTTGAAATAGAGATTGCCGGTCGTTTTGTTTGTGAGTAAAGGGATATCGAAAAGAGTATCGATTGACCTTTCGTTCATTGGCGATAGTGCGAAAAAGGTCGCACCATCAATATATCGCAAGATGCGTTTCATGGCACGGTCCTTGAAAAAGTAAGTTCCACTCGCTTGATACTCCTTGGAAGCAAATAGAAAATCTGTGCTGACAAGAGGAACAGCATCTGCATCCAAGTATAGAATCTCGGCGAAGGAATTGAATGTATACGCCAAGAGCTTTTCGAAAAACTTTGTAAAGTTATCTCGGAATTCATCGGCAACGCACCCTCGAATATCAACAAACCAGATTTCCTGGGTGGGAAAGGTCATGTCCAAGCTTTGAGCATACAGGATCAATTTATCTTGATCGGATTCCTTGTCATCAGCAGGTTTGAGAAGCTGGTCCATGGGCATTGTCGCATGATCCAAAACAACATTTCTGGTCTCGGCCGACAAATCGCCCAGATGGATGATCTGGATGGGCAATTGGTTGCCGGACGCCCGCAATACGCGGATCAACCCAATAAGATCTTTTTGAAACTTATCAGTGGCAGAAATCACAATCCCCTTTCCATTGAGGCTGGTGCGAAGATATTCCACAAGATTCTGGGAATCGCCGTCAAATGGAATCAGAGAACCGGTATACTGATTATTCTCATCAAAACGAGGCAAGCCGTTCTCAATGGCCACGTCGGAATCTCCCCGATAATATTTAGGTAGCGTACCGCTAAAGAAAGGGAAGATTTTGTTGGTATACTCATGATACACTTGCATATCACGGTCTTGATCGTCATTGAAAAAACATTTCCCCAACACCCGCATGATAGTGGTGGTTTCATCCATTTCATTCAAAGTCCTGAGGGAATCTCTGACGATTTCCTCAAACATTATCTTTCCCTTTTTTTGTTCCTCGTCGTTATACACGTAATTCACTTCCGAACCGCCATGAGCGTCTCTCCATTGACGTCTCAAGTTGCTTTCAACGTCGCGCATAGTACGTGCCATATCATGGATATTGTCGTTGAATTCAACGTACCTTTTCATTTTCCAATCTGGGTTACGTTCCGAAAGTTGATTGAAGAAACGAGAGCATTTATCGTTCATGGAAGCATCCTTGGCGGCCTTTTTCAGGCCATAACTCTTGATAAACTGTTGATATCCTGAATATAGATAGGAGGAATAGTGTATTTTACGACGAACAGCCTCATCGACATTATCCTTGACATCTTCATCAGTCAATGAAAATTGGCCAACAGGTGAGGGTTGTATGTCATAGTCTTCTTCATCTAGAGCAGGATCGACCAAGGTATCTGACGTAGGATCGACGGGGGAGTTGACCGAAGGATCTGTTATATCTAGATGAGATGATACGGTGTCATGAGACTTCGGATCTGGATCGATCGGGGCCAAGGCGATATCTCCTAGAGCGAATCGTATCACCAAAGTGACACCAAATACCGCTAGGATAGATAGGGATAGTATCGCCAATCTATTGTTTTTCTGTGAAAGAGCCATCTTCCCACCAAGTTCACTGACCCGGTCTTAATCGCTAACAGGTGTTATTCTGTCGCTTAGCCATTTCTCAAAAAAATATTGGGCATCTCCTCGTGTGACTCGCATGATGTCTTTTGTAACACGGCTAGGGAGGAGCGGCCAGTGAGTAGCGATGAGGGACCGTCGGCCGAGCAGAATACACTGAAAACCCTCAAGAGGATAATCACCAAGCCTCCTCATTAGAATGACAAGTCCCTCGCTGAGTGCCCAATCCCTACTCAATGCATCTGATCTGTAGCGCACGACTGTCGAGCACAAATTTTCAAAGTTTGATGTACTTTCAAACCTGGGATAGGATATTCTTGCTCCGCTCATCTTACTGAGAGAATGATGTGTTGTTATATGAAAAGTGGGCGGGCCACTGTCCCAATCCAGGTGAAATCGTCAAATTGGGAAGGTCCAACCTATGAAGCTACATGTAAATCGAGACCAAGACGCCATGGTACGCTGCTCGGGGATCCTTTCACTTTGGGTCATTTCTAAGGACTGACGCATTCTTTACTTTCTTGGATGCTGAATCATATGGAGTACGCGACCTAGCCCCGACTTCGCTGGCCCGGCATTTATATGAACAATCACTGTATACGAAAGCATGCCTCTGAGCAATAAGCAGAAGCAGGTAAAACATGTGAAAAGTGACAATCTCGCCCGCAGCAAAGGGAGTTCAAGATATTTGATGCGCTTGTACACCAACGCGATGATGTACGCATCGTTTTGCCATTGGTGCAGCCAAGAGCGAAATCTGTTTGTATCCCAAGCATGGAAGGGCCGATGATCAGGTTTCATCATTGCTGTCAAGGCAGTGACCAGAGCCATTAACCCTAACACCGAACCGATCATATTTCATCGCATCGATTGTGACCCAAAAATACTGAGATCCGACTGAGTGATTTGTGGCCTTGGTGAACAGTCGCACAGTGCCCGAAGTGAGCGACACCAAGACTGGGCGACGAGAAGATGGCCTCGACCAATATAATGTGAAAGGCAATGGTGTTGCTGGCGGGAATTCTCCTCTACATGACTCTTCAATGCCTATGACAGGGACCCTGAATAATTCGACGCGCCCTACTATCTCGCTCGCCAGTGAGAATGATGGTATTTCTCGACTACATGAAATATGATGAAATATCAATAGTATTTCTAAATATAATAAATAATTTTTAATGTTACAATGTTTGGACAGTATGGAACTGCTTGGTCCCAATAACGGTTTGCAATGATCTCAAGGGAGAGGTGAGGGATAGTGGATGAGGTCGTAGAGGGGGGAGGGGGGTTGGGATGTGGTCCTGGTGTATGAGCTCATTCTTGGACCCTACCTCCAGTGTCCTGGCAGATATCACAAATCCATCCACAATTTCCCATAATAATTGAATCGATCCACCTCTTCTTTTGTGAACTTGAAATACTTTCCATAATCATAAACCTTGTCCTTTTGATAGCTGACGATTTTATCGAATGCGCAATATTCATAATTCAGACATGAACCCGTCGATGTCCAGCCTGATTGGACTCCCGTGATGGACTTGTCATCTGCGAATTTCAAATGTTTCTTGTCACGATCATTTTGAAGGTAATCAAACAATTGAGCTGCCTCCTCAAACTCCCGATGCCTAACAGGCAAACCTCTTTCCCAAAGGTGAGGAGGCGCAGGTGGAACCACCGCGGCTTCAAGCCTGAGGGGTTCATCATAAAGAGACTGCAATTGATCATTGGAAAAGGCTGCAAACGAAGGATTCTCCCTGTCGGCGCCCCATTCGTTCATTTTGCAGAATTTGAACCCGGAATTGATCCATAAGAGCTTGCCTTCATGATTAACATGACCCGGGTGAGTGGTGCATACGCTATGCACCGCGAAGTGGGGCTGATTACTCACTTTGGAGTCGACAAAAATCCGGCCTACCGCTGCAGCATCATTCTCATTGAAGGCGTAGTTTTCATCTCCGGCCATGACCATACTCATCCAATACATTTCCTTATCGCCATAAATCATTCCACAAACAACGTTATTCCAAATGGTTAAGGGTAAAATCATCAAGTTGGCATTATAGTGCTTTTTCCGATCATAGGCAATAATCCCAGACTCTTGAAGATGGAACCAACCCAGAAAGTATCTGTTTTTGGTCGTCTTTTCCGTGAGTAGTGGCATTCCAAAGAGAGTATCGATCGAAATTTTATTTGTGGGAGACAAGCTCATGAGCGTCGCGGCATCCTGATACCTCAATTTTTCTTTGAGTGCCCTGTCTTTGAAGAAGAACGTGCCGGTTTCTTGGTACTCCTTCGAGTCAAAAAACTCTTGAGTATTCACGAGAGGAACGGCATCCGTATCCATATAAATCATTTCCGCGAACGAATTGAAATAGTATGCCAAGATTTTATTATAAAACCAAGTGAACTTATTTTTGAAATCAGAAAGACAATCACTCACGTCAACAAACCAAAGATCTTGCGGTGGGAATTCCGATCCGTACCGCTCATATTCGACGAGTAGATCGAGTTCAGGCAAAATATCCTTACCGTCTTCCCAACTCTTTTTCTTTATCAAATCGTCAATATCTGCAGTGGCATGATAAAAGAGGACCAGCTGTGTATACTCTGATAGATCACCCAGATGGAATATTTGGATGGGCAATTTGTTGTTCGTTGCACGCAAGACTCTGATCAATCCCAAGAGATCGCTCTGATAATCCGATGTCGCAGAAATGACGATTCCTTTGCCATTGATATTCTTGCGCATAAATTCGATCAAATTCTTCAGGCTCAGCTTGTATGGAATTGTCCCCACAAGTTTGTTATCACCATCAAATTTTGGTAAGGCCCCTTCGATGGTAGTTCCACTATTGGCATGATGATATCTTGGCAATTGGTTACCGAGAAAGCCGTAAATCTTTTTTGAATACTTTTGATAAAGTTTCATATCACGATCAGAATCATCATTGAAGAAGCACTTGCCAAAGACTCTCATGATGGAGGTGACATCTGACATTTCATGTGAGATCCTTAAAGTGTCCCTTGCAAACTGATCGAATTCCTTTGTGATCATAGTTTGCTCGTTGATATCGAAAACGTATTCGGTATCGGGATGAGCCTCTCTCCATTTATCTTCATATTGAGACTTGAGACCTCCAACGAAGCCTTCTATGTCAGCGATGTTATCGTGGAATCCCTCAAAAGTTGGCATTTTCCAGTTGGGGTTTCTACGGCTAAGATCGGAAAAGAAATTGTGGCACTTTTGGGAGAGGGGCGCGTCCAATGCCGCCTTTTCCAGGGCGAACGTTCCCAAGTAGGATTCGTACCCTGAATACAAATGAGTCTCAGGGTGGAACTTTTCCCTTAAAGATTCGGCCGCGGTGTCGATTTTGTCGAAATCATCTAGGCGGAAATGAAGAGGCGAAGTTTTCAGATGAAGTGGAGAATTGTGGGAAGAGTGAAGCTTCGGAATAAACGACTTTAACAGAGGACTATTCGACCATCCCAACATATGTGAAGTTATAGTCGTGAATATGAATAGTATCATGACAGCAAGCACAAGGCGTATTGCTCTGGTGTAACTCCTCCTCATTGAAATAAGAATTCGGTGAATTAGAAAAGCCTAAAAAGCCTGGATGACTCGATTGAGAGTGTTTAGCGTGAATTACGCGCTCGGAAACGAAAGAAAAAAGAGGAGGCCTTGAGGGCGCTATGACTGTGCAAGTATCCGAAAACGTAATCAAGTTACAAGTGTAGAAAGTTTGAAAAGACGCGCTCAAGTGAAGAGGCGTCCAAGACGCGTCCGAGACTAATCGAGATCTTAAATCGATCGGGGTTTGCCTAAAAAAAGATTTTTTTCTCGCCCGGCCTTCACCGGGAGTGGGGCCCGGCTTTGGCCCGGCTATTCTCTCATTCCGAACAAAAGGGCCCTTACCAACCGAGTCAAACCTGGAAAGTGGGCGCTAATTATTGAGTCTAAAACGGACAAGATGTATAATCAAACTGGCCCCGCGTTATTGTACTCCACACATAGACACATTCAATTGCGAGGACAATTATCACATCTTTTCGATATTTTCAACAAACCTTAATGCACATACTGATTTTTCTTGCTTTTTCGTAGTGAAGATTATATGCCTGGTGTAACTGGTGGTGTTTTCGTATATAGTAGGATGGGACTGCCACTTCAAAACTTTGTACTGTTGCTCCGTTTCGATAGAGGCGAAATTGTGTGTCGCATTCGTAACATTATTCGCCTTGATCCCTTCGAAACTGTCACCTTAAAAAGTGTATTCGAGGTCTGTTCTGTACCATGATTCATCTTGAAGGCCTTGATTTGCCACGAAAGAGAGGAGGCCGTGCCAAGGAGATGGCTGATGAGCCGTATTCTTTTCACAGCAAAGATCTTCAGCTCGGTAGAAAAGTCAATAGCTCCCTTGATCGTCTCTTAGTCGTACAAGTAGCCAAACCCAGCTCCCTCATGGGTCAGGCGAGGAAAAAAAGCGCTCAATATCTCCTCCATGAAACTGAGTATGTGGTATATAGTTCAACACTCACTTTGTCATTCGAATATATTTCAACACTCACTTTGTCATTCGAACACAGCCAGTCGCGCTTTAGATCGTGTTTGACTGTCAAGGTACGAATTTTGAACGCCATCAGCAAACGCAGCTATAATCTACGGGGTGAATCGACCATAATCGCCGCTGGTGTATGAATCTTGCCTTTTTCTTCCCCTTCTTTCACCCCAAAGAACTTCTTTTGAGAGATACAAGACTTCTGGGCCCAATCACATCTTGGACTGGGCGAAGGGGGGGATTGCATGTCACTGGCATGGCATGGTGTCACATACTCTACATTATTGTGAGAAGATCCTCAATACTATACTAAATTGCTTTACTGTAGGATGTTCCGTTAGCTTCTTTCTCCTTAACGGGCCTTTCCATCAGCGGCCTTTACATAGATGACATCACCATCTTCAACAAAGTAATCCTTACCCTTCATCATCAATTTACCTGCAGCTCTGACGGCAACTTCATCCTTATACTCTATCATATCTTCATACTTGATGACTTGAGCCAAGATGAATGTCTTTTCCAAATCTGTGTGGATGGTTCCGGCGGCTTGTGGGGCGGTATACCATTTTCTAATAGTCCATTCTCTAACTTCATCGGGGCCACCAGTGAAGAAGGAGATCAAGTCCAATTTCTGTCTCATGGCAGTAATAATCTTGGGCAACGCAGAGGTTGCGCCAAGTTCTTTGCAGTAATCGTTCCTCTCTTGATCAGTTTCCATGGCTGCCAATTTCTCTTCCAAGCATACGGAAATGGGAACAATAAGATCACCGGGTGAATGGGCATCGACCCATTCCTTGATCTTCAAAAGGTGCTTATTCTTTTTTCTCACGTAATCTCTCTCTGATAAGTTGATCAAGTAGATGCATGGCTTAGCTGTTAACAAAAACATCTGATTAATAGCCTCGACTTCCTTTTGAGTCCATTTCTGGTTAGCAATTCTTTGACGGTCTTCCAAAAGGGCAATGATCTTCTTAACCAACTCGGCCTCTTCCTTCTTTTGTTTGACTTCTAATGATTGGCCACCTCTCTTTGTGATCTTATCGATGGATTCCAAATGCTTTTCAGCGAATTCGATATCTTTCAATCTCAATTCATCGAGAATAATTTCTAAATCAGCAAATGGGTTGACTTCATCATTGACGTGAATAATTTCGGGATCATCGAAGCAACGAACAACTTGGAAAATGGCATCAACAGCTCTAATATTGGCCAAAAAATTGTTTCCCAACCCTTCACCAGCATGTGCACCCTTTGTCAAACCAGCAATATCGTATATGGTCATATAAGCAGGGACTTCACTCTTTGGTTTGTATAAATCACATAAGGCATCGAATCTGGGAGATGGGACAATGACACGGGCCTCTTCAGGCTCAATGGTAGCAAATGGGTAGTTTGCTGGGTTTCCTAACGGAGACTTTGTGATTGCCTGGAAAAAAGTAGATTTACCAACATTGGCAAGGCCGACAATTCCAGATTTCAAGTTATTACCTGGTCTACCCAATAAGATTGGTTTCTCTTGAACATTCTTTTTCTTGGGAGGCATGATTCGTTGTCGATATAGGAGGAAAGTGTGCAACGGTGACACTGAAATTTTTTCTCCTCGGCGTCGGCCGCCGGCATGTGACTGAATAATGTATCACATGACCTTGGGGTTCCCTTTTTTTTCAAAATGACGGTAACATGGCACGGAATAGGGACTTGTCGCAGCTCCTGTATCGAGGAGAATAGTGTAAGGCGATGATGATGTCGCTTAAAAGATGTTTATCTGGTAGTACAAGATGTATGCAACAGGCTGTACCGAAATCATCTTGTGCTGCTGGTACTGTTTTGAATTTGAAGGTTCGTAAGAATGGTGATGAACCGGTGGCTCTTGAAGATTCTGAATATCCCGATTGGCTTTGGACAATGTTGGACAAGACCAATACTGAGCAAACATTGAAGGAAACGGATATCATGGCTTGGAGAAAGAAGCAATTGAGTAAGGTCAATACAAAGACTATAAAGATGAACAATTTCTTGGCCAATATGAAGTAATCGGTGGGGCGGTCTTGTATATAGAAAAAATAGATATTCCAATATGATGCATTACCTATACGTACTAATCTTGAGAGGTATCAGGATGATGTTTTTCGATACAATTACATTGATCGTTTCACAGAATAAACACAAAGAGATCTCATTGTACCTAAGAGGATCTTGTTGATTCCAGAAAGATCTCATTGTATCGGTTATCTCGTATAAGCTCACAGAATGTCTCTCACAGTGTAAATCTTGTTTTTTTTTGAGTGATTCCTTCTTACCACGGATTACTTTCGAAATCATCATCATCATTCCATTCTTTGTGTGCGGCCACTGATGGAATGGGGATAGGGCTAAAATCACCATGTCCCTTGTACTGTTCGATTTTTTCGGCTGCCTTGGGTGGTGCTTCAAGGTGATTAGATCCTCTGGAAGAATCAAACATTGTATCCCTTTCATCAAATGGGACATTTTGATCTTCTCCATCTTGTTTTTGTTCTTGTGTTCCATATTCAGGCGCATACTCATGACTTTGATTTTCGGTCAAGATTTCATCAATCTCGTCAATTACCCCTAAAGGTAATGAGGGCTGGTACTTTTTCCCTCTAAACACCCGTGACCCTCCGATTCCCAGTCCATAACATGAGATCATCTCCTCGAGATTTGGCAATGCAACGTCAAACACATAATTCGGACTCAAATAAATATACTGTTCTTTCAGCAAGAAATTCGCTTGCGTCATATAATGGTGCGACAGGCGTTTTATCTGTGCATCGCCCTGTTCTATCACCAATGACTTGACGAGTTGAACGAGTTTCTTGGGAACTTTCCCCTCATGAACTTCATATCGATAAAGTTTATTGATCACCTTCAAAAGCTGGTAATAGTTCAAATTATCAAATTGATTGATGGTGTTGATAAAATTTTCTTCATCTTGAAGCAGGGAAACGACTTGAAGCCACTGCAAAATTTCAAACGTGGGTTGTAGTTGTTTTGTGGCAATATGAAAGAGACTTGAATAGTAGAATTGCAAATAGTGGGGATCATCCATGGACTTGGAATCCTCACACACCCTCAAAACATTCAAAAGCTTGAATCCTTGTTCCCTACTGGCAAGTTTTTCAAGGTTCCCAATCTCATCAGGAACACTGGCTTTGAAATTGTGGGGCCGTAACCAATCTTCGATGGTCGATAAATTCAATCTAATTTGGACCGCACGAACTCTCGAACAGTATTTCGACAGCGAGAGAATCCGATTAAATATAATGGCGTTATTCATATAAAACACATGCAGGTATGTTTGAGCTTTCAACAAATCACGGATATTGTGCATCTTCAAAACATAATCAAGTGCACCCAACACTTGAATATATCGGAAGGGAGAAGGTTTCATCATATCGTTTTGAGAGGGAGGGAAAAGCATGTGCAAAATGTCATCATATGTGTTTTCCGAATGACGAGATTTCTTTCCTTTATTCTTGAACAAATTCCAATCTTTGGCGTATAACGTGCTCGAAACATCACTTAGGTTGGTATAATCAAGCAAACAATCGTCGATCAATGGGTTTAACCGCAAATTGATCGATGCCGAAATCGCCGCTATTAGTGAGCGAACAATATTCAAAAGCTCTTGCAAAAAAAGGGGGTAGGCTTGGTAAATTCCTCCTTTGGCAAAGTAAAAATGTAAGAATTGGATCACCGAAAGCCAATACGAGAGTAGTACGATATCTCCCGCATTGGCGGCGCTGGTACCATCTTGGATGGATATATTCACGACACCTGAAGTCGTGTTCGTAACAGATTTGAGTCGCGCGCAAAAACATGAAAAGAGGAATTCGGCGAGCTCCGGACTGGCGGCCTTGAAATGGGCATAGCGCAACAATTGGAACACGATTGTGGCGGGCAACTTGGTATTGTTCTGATAAGCGTTGCGACTTCTTAACTCGAAGAAATAATCAAGGAGCGAGGGGATATCACTATCAGTAAACTTTATGAATTGTTCATGAACGACTCTTTCATAGTCAAATTCGGGAAGAAGGCGTAACGCTGGGTCTTGTGATAGAACAGATTCATCGTCAATGTCGACTTTCGGTGAGTTCTCTGTGGATTCTAGTGATGGCGAGGCACTGACACTTGATAGTCTCAATTTGAGGTTGAAATCATCTTCGAGGGGATCTTCAGGATCCGTACTCTTTGCAAACATATTATCATTGTCATCAACCATTGGCTTGGGCAAGATATTATGCGACTCAAAGTATTCATACATTTCCGGTTTTTGGGGAGTCACCATAAAGGAGGCATTCTTTTTATCGTTCTGAGGACTTAAATAAGGATCGGCCTGTGCGGCCAAAAGGCTCTTAACAATATCCAAATTATCAAGGTAAACAGCATACATCAATGGAGTATATTTCATGAAGGTATCGGGTGTATCTGCATCAGCTCCCACAACAGTAAGAAGCATATTGATCATATCTTGTTGATTAAAACAAATGGCGAAAATGAGAGGAGTAGCGCCCTTTGAAGGGGTAGGATATAGTTCATTGGCAAGTTCTGGATGTGCATGTAGAAGTTTGACAGTAGTAACGATATTGCCATCGAAGAATGCTCGTAGGAATTCATCCCGGGGCGAATCGGAACCATCAGATATCAGAGCTAGTAAAGCCTTTTTAGCTAGTAATAGTGGGCCTGTGACCGCATCATTCAGAGCTAACGAGGCAATGGCCCCTATAGACCTAAGACCCCCCATCCCAGATGAGCCGGATAGCGTCGCCCATGCGTCCATACTTAATTTTAGTAGGGAGTGAGTGTATCGTTGTTAGGCAGACAGTGGAATTCAAGCCCGAAATTCTGGTGTGGGTGGATGTCAGGGTCCTGCAGGTAATGAATTTCCTCCGTTCGGTATATCCCCGTAGAGAGAGTTTACCGAGGAGTTAGCGACGATGGGAGGCCATGAGAAGAAAATAGCGGGATATAAATGGCCCGATAATTATGATTAGGAAGGGTGAAAAAGTTCGTGACGGTGTCAGACTTTAACCTATAATCGAGTCAACTGTGAGTTTAGTCATGCTATTGTACATACTACATCAGCATCCATAGTGACCTCCATACAGAGCATCCAAGCTCATGGAACCCACTGACGCTTGCTGATCGATGGAAGTATACCGTGTTCACAAAAGGCCAAATTTTAGTGGGGGACTTCTATATTTTCACCGAGAAATTACCGAGAATATGCCGGCTAAATTGCGTCGGAACAATTGAAAGAATATAGCCCCCCACCGAGAAAACCCCGCTCGGGGCATCTCGGGACAATCTCGCCAAAATAGGCTAGATTTCTACTTTGAGTTTCTCATCGACCCTATGGCAGATTCACCATCCGCCCTGTTTCGTTTGATTAATCTTGGTTATCGTTCGCTTACATCCATCTTTGGGACGTTGTATCCAACTCACCCGTCATAAAACTTTTCTCCGTCACCATGCGATACGCCCCGCGTCAGATAATCATCCCCTTTGTCACTGCTTTAGCCATTGTCGTCATCTACCTTACCCTTCTCGATAAGCATTTCCATGCTAATCGTGGCGTCTACAAACCTCCTCACCCCTCAAAGCGTCCTCCCTCTCAAATGCCCACTGTGCTAGATGCGCACGGTGACCCCAAAACTCAGGAAGAGTTGGATATTGATTCGCAAGATGCAAAACATGGCTCGTCTCATATAGATCCTTGTACTGTGGTCCATCCCTTGAATCGGGCATTCATCGATTTGCGTGAACTTACCCCTATCGGTAACGATGGTAAACCCATGCCTTGGATCGCGAAGGGCTATGAGTCGGGCCACAACTATACCGTGGGTATCTGCTCAAGCCCTCTTGTGAAAAATAGAGATAAATCTTATGATACGGAGGATTTGGTGGTGCGACTGAAAGTCGGCGCTTTCTACCTCTCGGAGAAGGGTGAATACGTTTCCCTCGGTGAATTTTCTTCGGCCCCTCGTTTCTTCGGCAACAAGCTCTCGCTTCTCTATGAGAATGGCGCCTACTGCGATAAAATTACCGATACCGCCACTGGTGAAAAGGCCCGCAAATCAACTTTGTTGACGTTCACTTGCTCTCGGTCACTCACCCGTAAAGCATCTGTGCAATATCTCGGATCATTCGATGATTGCAAATATGTGTTTGAAGTCAAATCCATTCATGCTTGTCCCACTGCCCCGGAAAGCAACAATATGGCAGCAACAGGTATTTTTGCCTTGATTGTTTTGACCGCTCTTGGTGTTTACTATTCCGGTGAACTCTTGTATCGTCGTTTCAAAACCAAAGCATCTAACACTCAACACGATGATAAAGAGATGTTGCCCAAATAATTTCCCTTGCGCCGAGTCGTTATCTCAGTCTCCTTAACCCCCAAAATTGCATACTGCCTTCACATCACCCTCCCCGTGCGTTATTTCTCAAAGTTTTATGCTCCAATCCAAGCTTTATCATATCGAGGGCGAGTCCCATGACATATTTCGGCCTCATCGCTGGGCGAAAATAAGTCTCTGCCTTACATCCACTCTTTTGCCCATTGAATTACTCTTCGATGGGCGGGTCTGAGAGATATTACAGGCGTTTACACTGCAAGTGACCCTATTTCTAATAGCAGTTTCGAGCGCCCTGTCACAATCTCGACAGTACACGGCATGGAGCCTTTGCTCAGGTAGCATGTTTGTTACTGCGTTTTTTCGGACTTTGATCCTGTTTGTGAAAAATGATATGACGCATGGTAAGAGTCGAGCTTTCATGCATAGTAGGAAGTGTCTACATTTCCTTACGTCAAAGTTCATCTCGATTTGAGAGGTCGTACACTTCCCAGATTTCCGGAAAGACAACAATGGATTTTGTACGTGGGGTCCATACACTTAGCCAATGGGGCCCCTCGTATATTTGATGCCCTGCGCCCTAGGGAACGAGCGTAACTCCACAATCGCTCCTTGGCACAAGACCACGTAGAACGCGATGCCCCACTCCTAATCTTATTTCAATTTATCAAAATCACATTCAAATCTATATAAAAATAATTGAGTAAAACCTAAACAACCTCATCACCTGTACTTAGTCCTGATATATGGCATGAGGTGGCACTGAGCTTTTCCAAAATCGTGAATAATAACAACCCACTACCTAGTAGTTGTGGTAATTGGGGTGACCTCCCTGCTGATTGTAGTGCTGATTGTGGGTGTTCTGATAGCCGTTGCCCTGGTGAGGGTTGTAGTGGTCATATGGATTACCCGCTTGCCCGTAGGTGCCTGCTTGGTGGGAACCATAGTTGTGGCCGTTTCTGTAATTGTTTCCGTAGATCGCGCTCCTGTATCTCTTTTCTAATTCTCCATGGTCAGACTCGTCATCGGCGAGGGCCGGAACTGCAACGTCGCCAGCGCATGGAGCAGCACTGACAGTGAGCAAGAGAGGAGCGACTTTAAGAATAGTGGAGAGGATAGAGATTGAGACCATTGTGTGAGTTATACTGGAGATGCTTTGTGTTGTGTTGTGTTGTGTTGAGGATAATGTTTTTGAATCTACATGGGAGTCAAGTGAGAGGTTCTTATAGTGCGCGTGGCACAGCCTTGCATTCTGATCCTGAACCAGCCAAGCCAACTTCGAACAAATCTAGATGCGAGATTCGTAATGTATGTGTGCCATTACGAGGTCCAACGCTTGTATGGAATGAGACTTATTCTTACATTACTGTGGGGAATAAAGCCACGAGAGCACCGACCCTGAATTCTCTGTGCGACTCAATGGTGTTTGGGTATCAGAGACGTGCCTAATTTACAATTTCCTGGGAAGTGTTGAAACAAGACGTGCCGAATCTACAACTTCGGGGAATGTGAAAACGAGACGTGCCAAATCTACAACTTTGGGGAATGTTGGAGCGGGTGCCATAGCGGAATGTGAAGAGGTGTATTACGAGGGAATCTTTACAATACTGATCCATATCGGAGGGTCTTTTTTGGCAGGGGTCAGGAATGAATGCCGTTCTGAAATTTCGCCACTGTGGATCAAACGCACACGACAGATAGTACCACCAGCACCACAGATATTTCCAAGATCGTTCACCATTTAGTTTGGAGCAGAATTGAAATGTTATTTACTTTAACTGCTTGTCTGGAGCCTCGGTTGAGGCCCTTAGTATTAAGGAATCTACGTTTTTTAGTAGAGATTGGAGGAAATGTAATTTTTGAGGGCAGATCGAGTGTATGTGCCTTAGCGTGAGATTCATCAATAATCGCCAGCCTGTGTCTTTTAATTCAATCCCTGATCAGGACCCCTTTTGGCTGATCCACTTCTTTTGAGTGGCTCATCTTCGAAATATCACGCCCTCTCAGCCCTGATTCTACTTCTGAAAGTCAAGTCAACTTGCAGCCCAAATTAGAAATATTTTCGCAGCCATCGAAGAACGGTTGCAAAAAAGATATCGAAATTAGCCAGCCTTCTTCACCAGATTTTAATAACAAACCATCGAGTTTTGGGAATGTGGATTTTTTCTCCAGCGACAGCAAACATTCTACATTTCTTGTAGTTACTGCCCAAATCAAGCTTCCACCTACGTTGCGGGTAGATAGTGATATAACCCCCATTGCAAAACATCGAGGCGCTTGAGTATATAGCGATATGGCGTACTTGTAATACATCGAGGCGTTTGAGTGTTGTAACCCCCATTGCAAAACATCGCGCCGTTTGAGTAGGTAGTGATATAACCCCCTTGTGAAACATCGCGCCGTTTGAGTATATAGCGATATGGCGTCCTTGCAAAACATCGCGCCGTTTGAGTATATGGTGATATAACCCCCATTGCAAAACATCGCGCCGTTTGAGTAGATGACGATAAGTGTTTCCGAAGATTCGATGATTGACGTCTCGTTATTGTATGATGGGTTGTTGCTTTTGAGGCGCGAACACGGGGTCAGAGCGCCGGAGGAGATGTCGAAGATACGCTCGTGTGATGTTCGGGCGCGAGATTGTTAACACATGGGAGAAGCCGTCACGTTCGAGGGTAAGTGTAGACCCGGGATTATAAAAATCAAAGGATTCACCGCAGATTAGAGGTGGCCCCAACGCGGTCTTGTACATAAAAATTTATACTTCTGCAATGGTCACCGAACCCTTTAGACCAATACACTCTCTCTATGCGTCTTCTCAGCATTACCCGCGTTCTCGGCTCAATAAGGTGACCTTCTTCTGTCAACCTTAGAACACAAATACAAGAAATTCATAACCTTGTATAATACTCCATGCATAAAATTAGTTCATCAGTATTAGTATGAACAGTACTGCTTGAATTTGCGGCTTTTCATACTGAAACAACTAGCGGAAGGTCGACCTAAGTAAGTTACTTGGCCTGTAACATCATCCTTTGCCTCACAACTCATGTAAATACATTGTTGAGGAAAACACAATTCCACTCAAATTATACAAAAAAAAGAACGAGTCGGAACGACTATGCATGGCGTTGATCAATAGTGACCAACTAAATCAGTTGTTGGCGGGAACGTGCTAATGGCCAGCAGGACGCGCCGTTTTTCCTGTTTGGACAAGACTACCATAATGGTTGTGGATGAGGTATTACTGAAGCTGAATTTAGTGATGATTGTGATGATTGTGATGTTAATATTGGTGGTCCGGTTGCCCGTAGTGCTCTGCCTGGTGAGCATCTTCATTCTGGTCAGACCTTTGGTCGTATCCGTGAGTGCCTTTGAATGCCTTTTCTTCTTGAACTATTTGTTGTCGGTACAGAAATCGGTAGTGGCAAGCGAAGCATAGTCATTAGCGCATGGGGCAGCGCTCACAGTGAGCAAGTGCGTGGCGACTTTGAAAACTTAAGATAATAGAACTTGAGACCAATGTGTGAAAGTTGTAATTGAGTTGTGTACACGAGGTGTGTATAGCGATTTGTGCAATATTGGACGCTTTGCCATGCATTCTGTTCTGGCCCTAGTCATACCATCAGACCTAGTCCGGGCGCGAGGTTAGTGGTGTGTGTGCTCACACGACTTCAAAACCTCGGATAAATTATATTTCTCCCGCACTACTGCGAGGAAGGAAAGCACAGGAATACCGTGGAGAGGTGCTTCTTCTCGGCATGATTGTTTCCAAGTTTTTGATAGTTGCCAAATCTACGAAATTCGAAAACGTGGGGAAATGCATTACCAGAGAATGTTTTGTACTCTCCTTTGAAAAGATCCACACCAAATCGAAACTCTATGTGTTGAGCATTTTCACTCGCTAAAGTTCTCAAAGGAAGAATGTGTTCTCAATTGTATTATCCAGGATAATTATGGTGGCATCTCTTGCAATGACCCAGCAGCTTGTAGCCACATTTTTATTTATGCCGTTTGGCCAAGTGAAATTTTTGCAGTCACCAAAATTTGTGGCGATAGCGAATTCAACACGTACATGTTCCGTTGATGGTCTATCAGAATGATGAGTCCGTGGTTGAACACCTTTGTTCCGACTTTTTGCATACATCGTGTTGAGAGTCGTAAGGTTTGATCGATTATTGTAATCTCAGCGCTTTGAATTCAGAAATCGGGATAGTGCCTCCACCAAGCCCTTACCCTCTTCCCCGACGAATAGTTACACACTTGGTAGTAAATGCCTTACAAAAATTCGGATTCTTTTTTATTTTGATATAACTATACTCACATTCAGAAAACTATGGTTGGGACCATAGCATTGAGCTGCTCCGTCTCGCACCTGGCTTCGATCTTGGCCATGACTTTACCTTGACTCTTGGCCAACCGGATCATAAAACCAACCTTGCCTCCCCACACATCTTTACCCAATAACTTCAAGACATGAGACGAAGCATCACTTGGCACAAACTCTGAGCCATCGAGGGCCATGGCGTTTAACGACAGAACCAACTTTTGCATTGCGGCATCGAGCGAATCAACCTCAATGGTGACCACAGCAGACTGACCCTGGGGCAATTGATCAAACAACGCCGAGAAGTTGGAGTTGTATAAGGGGTTGATGAACTCGCCCAAGGAAACGTACAAGTCGTCGATCTGGTATTCATCGGACCAGCCGTCTTCGTTGGGGTCGACGTTGCCCTCTTCGTCGATAATGTCCTTGTTAGTGAAAGCAACAGTGTTTCCGAATGCCACAAGCAAGTCTTCGTCGTCGATGCTGGGCGTGCTGAATGACACGTAAACAGTACCGGTCTGGTCGGGCTTCAACTCTGTCAAAGGAATTATAAAATCCTCGACGTACATTTCGTTGTCCGGTTGCACAATAACAGATATATCCTGCAACGTTGAACGTGGCAAAGTGTTGGTGATATCGTACTGCAACACCAACTTTTGTGACTCAACGAAAAAGTGCATAACCACTGCCACCACAAACTCGTTCTCCTTCTCGGTCAAGTAAACCGGCTTGGATGATGATTTCGACAAGAGTCCGTACTCGGCAAATTCAGGCACCGCCTCCAACTCTTGCGCGTACACTTGTTGTCTCAACAATGCGTTGGCGTGCAGGTCATCGTCATTCTTGGAAGAACCGCCATTATTTGCACCAGAGGCACCGTTTTGGGGCTCAACTCCTGCATCGGCCTCCGCAACCGACTCCAACTTTTTAATTTTGCGGGTGAATTCGAGTGACTTGAGCTCTTCGCCGGAAAGAAGAGGGACTTGTGAAACGTCAAACTTCTCGGTGAATTTGCCCTCGCGCAAGTACAGCGTCAACTTGTGTTCGAGCGATTGCAAATCGTATCTTGAATCCGAGATCACCAATTCGGTATGATTGGTACTGATAAACTTCAACGAGAGCGCCGCACGGTCGCGAACTTCGTCATCAGTATCATTCAAGCACCTGGTCAATAAGATCTTGACGTTTGCAGCTACATCACCACCGCACACACACGCGAATTTCGATAATGAAATCACAGCAGACGAACGGACAATCGAGTTCTCCAACACCAAACGATTATAAATGTGGCGGATGTAGAAAGATGGGTTGCTGGCTTTGGGTCCTTCGTCGCCCAAAACATGCAAGATCCGCACTGATAATTCTGTGAACTCGCAGTCCTCGATAAACTCACACAAAATCATCAAAATGTGCTGCTTTGCATTTTCATCGGGCAAAAACTTTATCAAGTCGAACAACGCATCAATAATCGCGGATTTGACAACAAGAGTATCGTCATCGTGCAACTGAGTTTCCAAAAAAGCCACTAATTTCTTGTGCTTAGCGGGGAACTTGAGGGCCAAGTTCTCTATAGCGTCGATAATGACAAGTTTGAAATCCTCAGCAATATCATCCATCATGGATGACATGGTAGTGATCAAACGGTCGATGCTTTCACCGCCTTCTGAGTTCACATCGATCGATCCGCTACCCATAATCTTGAGCAATGTAGTGATTGCCAAGGTTGAAATCGATCTGTTTGAATCGTTGATCAATTCTTGTAATTCGGGATTGACAACAAGCACCAATTGAGGAGTCTTGATGGAGATCTTATTGATCAAGCGGATAGCGGCAAAACGTGTGGCAATACGAGTAACAGTCAAAAGTTTACGCAACGTGTTGACGACCTCCATTACCTGATCGTCTTTAAGCAAACCCTGCAAGTTGATCAATGTCTTACAGGCTTCGAGCTCGACCATATCGGACTTGTGTTTCAACAAACGCATCAAAAGGGGCAACAAATGTTGTTTGAGAGCATCGTCGTCCGATAAAACCTTATTGGTATAGCGGATAAGCTGGATGATCAGCAACGAGTTTTTTAAAGTGTTACCGTCTCCCAACGAAGTGATTAGCTTGACAAGCGCCATTTTATCGTGGTTCCTCAACTGATACAACAATCCCAACGCATGGTACTGGTACATGAAAGATGTAGGGGGTAACATGCTGGTGTTGTGGCCATAAAATTCATGAAGACTGAATTGAGTACTGGGGAAAACCTTATTTGGCTGTACGGCCTCACTTGCTTCGTTTGCAAAATGCTTGACGACTTCCTTCGACTTGTGCAACAAGCCATAAGAAGAAGTAAGAGCGGCCGACGCGATGATGGGATTTCTGTCGACGATTGCACTCTTGAACAAGCGCTCGACGGACTGAACAGTTGTGGGGTCCAAAACCTTTGCCAACGTCCTAATGGCATTGGGTTTATATACTGGATTGCCCAATTGAATATCCTTCATGATGGACGCGGTGACCATCAAGATATCGTCTGAGGTGGCTGCAAGTTCCTTGATTGCCAAGTACACGATCTGACGAAGAGCAGGATCCTTGTGCTGGAACAATTTCGAAGTTGAGAAGAAAAGGGCTGTAGATTCCAGGGAGGGGAATACCTCTCCATGGTATAAAAGACGCAAAAGCTGGGCCAAGAGGTGACGACACTTTTTGGCAAAACCAACAGTGTTGTGAGAAGCGTTGAATTGATGCATACACTCCTGGAAAACGACCATCTTATCAGGTAAGTGCAGCGAATCCGCAAGCACATCCTTGCTCTTATACAGCAGCGTAGACATGGTCACTTGAGTATGGGGTCAACCAATGTTGAGAGGTGGCCGAAACCTGCGTGTTGTCCGTTTTGAACGAAAAACTTCAACCACGACGAATATGCAGGTGCACCCAATCCCACGAAGATTACCACGAGAAACAGAGATTCTTCACTGAAAGTGGCCACATGTTTGCCTTGACGTCTGTTTTGAAAAGAGTGGCAGCTCCGGCCATGAGGTATGGGGCTTTCCGTCCCACGTTGCTCACATCTTCCGTTTCACTCATGCCTTTCCGTGGCTTCAAAACGAGAACATCCGTGAAAAAATTCTGCAATGATTGCTACATTGTAAGACGCAAGGGTAGAGTATATGTCTATTGCAAGTCCAACGGTAAGCACAAGCAAAGACAAGGTTAGTATTCATTTGTGGTTCCGTTTTCGGGGGACTTTTGAATTTAATCTCCCCTCACATATTGTATATAAATTCTTGCTTGTTTGCGAATGGGCCTTCGGTCCGCCTCTCAACTCTGCTACTCTTAATAAACAGCATCTAAGCATCTCATATCAGTACTATGGTAGATCTCAGGAGCTTGACTTTACGCGTCTTTGTGTATAGATCTATTATATCTGTTTTCTTTAATTTTTCACCCTGTCGTATGTAGTATATTCCTTCTATTGGCATATTTCTTTTAAAGTGCGTACTAGTCGACGGTGAAGTTATGGTGCTAGGCTGTGGGGTTTACCAGTTCTTGTTCTGTCGCCTTCAGATAACCTCCGCCTACAGCCTATTTTGCCCTGCCGCATGCGCTGCTAGCTTGACCGCGCGCGTCGCGGGTGTGGGATGGGCTCTATTGAGTGCTCCGCCGTTGTACTCTGATGCGTGGCGGCTGTGTACAGACTGATGTTGTCCGCGCATGTTCGACACTTCTTGGTGAGAGTTCTCTCGTGGAGTCGTATGTCCACAAGGCAGCAAGTCGCCGAGCGCGTCCTGCCAGAACCTATTGAGGGTTTCGTTGACTTGTGAAGTATCATTATGATACAATTCCGACACAGCCTTGAAGGTGGTTCCACTTTTAGACACCAGCGCAGGAGTTGGCTCAATGCCATTCTTTGATCGTTTACTGATTTCTAAGCCACGGGTAGCCTGGAAGTAACGGCTCGTGCGATTCAACGACTCGTTCACGGGATTGGTATATCTTCGCACATTCAAATATTCCCGGTTCATTTTTTCAAACTCGGTCCTGAGCTGGATTGAGCTTTGATGCGATTGCGCACCCAGTATAAACCAAGTCACGTTCAACATACTCCTAGACGTATCAGAAGGTTGGCCGATATGTGCGCTTTGTAGTTGCTGTTGTAGTGTATCGTCGCTGGAAACCGTCTGACCGGTAGGACCTGCCAGATTGGCCCGATGCAATGTCGTTTGTCCATGGCCAGTTTCATGTGAAGCCTCTACCTTTGCAGAGTCGATGCCTGCTGCATTGCCACTTTTCGGTCCTGCTAGGCTGGTGGAGCTATATGCATGCGAGAACATCATTTGGTTGAGCGAAAGGTTCGACATGTCGAAATTGCTCTGATCATAGTTGGGCACATCCATCAAGGAATTCTCTCGCTGGAGCCATAACCGCTGCTGCGTACGCGTATCGTGTGAATGATCGGCCCCCTTACCGTTCTCGTTGATAAGAAAGTCCGAGAACTGCGACTTATCTGTTTTAGGATGTCGAGCCATTTGATTGAGCCGCATTGCGGACTGATGCAGAATATTATTTGGCCGGACCGGCGCTTGTTTGTGCTGGTCATTTCTTCCAGTGTTGCCGATCATCGCCTTGCTATTGGGACCAGGGGCTTGGAACGAAAGTATGCTGTTTGGTGTGGGGTCTTTGTTGTCAGAGATAGGCGCTCTCTCGCTTATATTGCGTACTAAACCTGTAGATTGTGATAGCAATAATGAGCCTCCATACATATTATTTGACATTGTCAAGTCGTTGGAAGAGCTAGCTGCCGAAGACTTTGTGAATCCGTTCTTATTGGGTTCTTCATCGATAGTTCGATCGTGGATTTCGTCAATATGAGAGCCCCGATCTATCGTTTCAAATCTTTGAGGCTCAAGCGTAAGTTCTCCAGCGTCCGGTTCATCTTCCAAATCCTCATAATCGCCACCAGTGCTATCCTCGTTCATTCGCAGAATGGCTCTCTCCTTTTTGGTGCTGGTTTTGAGACCACTAAAGGGTAACATCCCTGTAGACGCATGGCCCGACGTGAGGCCCTTTAAGGATGTGGTAGATTTGTTTGATTTTAACGATTGATTGGATGTGGTCTTTGTGAGGGGAAATAAGCCCGTAGCCTTGGTAAGCGAGCGGTTCCGTTTGAGGGCGCCTCCAGGTCTGGGTTTGATATGACCCTCAGACGATTTGGATCGATTGAGACTCGGTCGACTATTACTTGGTGTGATAGACGAATTTGACACCGTTCTGCCAAGTTTGGCTAACTGTGGAGTGCGAGTATGCGTACGGGGCTTGCCGTGAGATTTCCTCGTGGGAGTCTCGTTGGCTATTGAAGCGGCAGGTGGAGTATTGTGTTTTTGCCTACCACGACATGCATCTGGCGTCGCCTTCTCGACACTTTCATGGGGCGGCATTTCTTCGTATGACATTGATTTTGAATCTGATGAATCAGTTGGATCTTCAATGCTCAGGCCTTCGCTAACCTCCCCCCCCCCACTTTTCGCAGCGTGTGTAGTCACGTGTTCGGCTGAGAATAAAACGGGATTATCAGCTCAGCAATGGATTGGGTGTGTACGCGCAAGTGATTCAAGCGGTATAGATGAGTCTAGTCAGTGGAGAGTTGATACATTGAGTCTTAAAGTGAAATTCAGGGTACTGACTGGGTTTTAGAAAGAGGGAAGAAAAAAATGGACGAGACCGGAGTTGAACCGATGACCTTCCGCATGCGAAGCGGACGCGCTACCAACTGCGCCACACGCCCAGAATTTTCTTGGGATTAGACGGCTGTAATCCCAGTCCTCCGATACTCCGCGAATGCGACACGACCGTGGCCCTTCTACGATGAGCCTCCTCTCGTACTGCAACAGACCTCTCCACTGATATCTCCTCCACGATTTTCTAAGAAATTAGTGGTCGTTTAGTCTAAATACTTCCGTCGAATGGTTGCATTCTTGATACTATCTATTCGCCAGCACCAGCACACCCGTGCCATTCTACCACCCCGACCGCAACCCTAACATTTTGAATGTTTGCAACGGTCACCTCGACAGTAGAAATATCAAACCTAGTCAAATTTCAAAGAGATCTCCATCCGTTTTCTGGTGAAAGGGCTTAATGGTCGCACTTGGGCTACTGGTGGATCGCAAAGTACATCCCCCATTGATGGACAGAGGCCTTCCACTGATGGCGTTGAAATAATTCGAATACTCACGAGTTAAATGATTTTTAGAAGGCGACGATAGATAGTGACGGAGCATTAAAAAGTACATACTATAACGAAATCTCGGGCTTTGCTACGTGTATTTAGCCGACAGGCATTAGCTCCCTGTGTTCCCTCTATCACGATATCGGGAACACCGTCTGGGTCTAGATTTCGGTGATGACGCGGAATGTGAACAAGGACAGCGAACTCAGCCTGACCCTAGAAAGAGCCCATATCCCAGATTCATCTTCTCGTTACTATCCCCTAAATAAATTGACGAAGCAGTAAAAACCAAACTTTGGCCACTTTTCACCCATAATCATCTCAATCGCGATACGATCTATCTTGGTGGTGGTCTGAGAAGTTATCACGATTCCCGTAGCCATCATTATCATGGCCGCCAAAGTCTCTACCGCCATTCCAGCCGCCCCGGAACCCGCCACGAGAACCGCCCCTGAATCCTCCACGCGAACCCCTATATCCTCCACGCGAGCCTCTAAATCCTCCGCGCGAGCCTCTGAAGTCACCCCGGCCTCGGCCCCTAAATCCACCGCGAGAATCACCCAGCTCTTGACTCACCTGGCCACCGAGGGCGCCTCTTCCAAATTGACGTCCTTCACGGAACCCAGGGTCTAGATCTATAGTCAAGGTTTGACTGTCCAAGATTGTACCTTTCAAGAATTTCATAGCATTTAACGAACCTTCTTCAGACTTGTACACCACGAAACAGAACCCACAAGGAGTGAGTTTGTTTCTGTCCAAGCCCATGATTATTCTATCGATGGGACCACACTTCAGAAAGAGTTCGTGGATCTGCTCTTCTGTAGTGAAATGAGACAACTCACCCACATAAACCGTTTTCAGGCGTAGCGATTGCTCGAGATCGATGTAGCTTTGACGACGAACGGCCCTTTTGATCAAATATTGCGAGGGACGGTCGAGTCTCTCTGCAGAGTTGGTGAAATCTTCGTGTAACAACTCCATCGTGAAAAACGCCTACAATGTGCTGAAGACGGATCCTTCTTGTTCTGGTGTCCAAGCGATCGAATTTCAACGGGAACAAAATTTGTGCGCTTGACTTGAACCAGGAATAAATTCTAGAGACGTATATTCGACCAGACTGGAATATACGCTGTCAACTCATGTTCCGTTCAGTGTTCAACTCAGGTATTCGGGGCGCTTATAATGTCCTGGACTCGCCCACGTTCAACTCCGATCCATGGTCCGTCTACCCTGCCGTGCACAAATCCACCGGCCGCCAGGTTTCGGTGCTTATCTTTGACAAGTCAAGGTTCGAGGCTGCCGTGAAGCGTCAGGCATCTTTCGCCTCTCATCCAAAAAGCTCTCGCGGAGCGACGGCGGAGTACTACGATTTGCTAAAGTCGGAGGTCGCTACGCTAGCAAAACTCAAGCATCCACAAATCCTTACTATTTATGAGGTCATGGAGGAAACAAAACTGAAACTTCTCTATGTCACCGAACCTGTCACGGGTAATTTGACATCTATCAATATTGAGAAGGATTTCGATGAGCTCAGTATTCAGAAGGGTCTCCTACAAGTCTCAAAGGGAATCCAATTCTTACACAACCTATGCTCGATGGTGCATTTCAATATCCAGCCCTCATCAATTGTTATCAATGACCAGGGTGACTGGAAATTGACGGGTTTCCGGTTTTTGAAGAACCTCACGGAATTATCCCCATCAGATAGAGAGAATTACTACGTTATGAGCAACGCATCACTCATTCCATATGCTGATTTGAACCTCAGTTTTACGGCCCCCGAACTTATGATCGAGAATGGGCTGGCTCAAAAGCTCTCTTTTGCCAACGATATATGGTCCTTGGGGTGCTTAGTCTACTACTTGTACAACAATGGGGATCTTTTAATTCAGCCATATGAGCAGAATAGTATCTCTGACTACAAACAAGAATTTAAGAGATTTGAAGCAAAATTCTATGGTCACCGCTCTTCGAGTTTGAGGCCCGTATTGAAAGGGGTCCCGGAAAAGATGTTTTCAACTCTATCCGCAATGTTGGCCAGGTATCCACACGATCGTATCACGATTGACCAATTCATCGATTCGGAGTACTTTGAAGGGTCTTTGATCAAAGCCATGCTATTTGTTGATGAGTTCACCTCAAAGTCCAATGAGGATAAAATTGTTTTCTTGGAAGGCTTGTTAGCGAGCGACGAGTCGGGCGAAACCCTCTTATCGCAGTTTCCCACTCTCTTCCGCACACTGAAGTTGCTACCCATACTTCTTGACTTGATCCAGAACGAACTTCAAGTATCTACTATACCAAATACTGATCCTCAGATCGATAGTCTTTTGCGAGCATCATTGCAGATCGTGTTCAATATCTCCACCTCCATATCCAGCTTAACGTTTCAGGACCGAGTTTACAAAGCCTTGTTTTTGAATAACAAAAAGTCCAAAACCGCCCCTAAAACGTTCGAAAAGTTGATGGCATCTTCAGTGGGGATGAGGTTGGTGGTGGTGAACAACTTGGAACTCTTACAGGCTCGCTTGAACGATAAGCAATTCGTGGAATTGATAAAGGAAATCTTGACCCTAGTTCTTACTCTGTCGTCGGCCGATCGAGGACAACAGCAGGATCAAATCCAGCTCCAAGAATCTTTCTTGAACCAAATCCCGAACTTTATCACGTTGATTGATTTCCCCTACACCAAGAACACTCTCTTCCCCATGCTTTGCCAGGTTTTCAAAAGTACCACTATCGTGACCACTAAGCTTTCGACGCTTGAAACTTTCCAAAAGTTGATGGACCAAAAAGTTTTGGACAAATTGATTGTGACCGAACAATTATTTCCGGTTCTAGGGAACGTTAAGAGCCGAACCCTTCGGATCGTGAATCCCATGCTCGAGTTCTACGCGAATTTGTGTCGAAATGCCTTTGTGTCGTTGGAAATCGAGTCTATTGTGGTCAACGTCATACCCAAATGTTTCCATTTGGCTTTTGAATGCAATGATTGCAGTCAAGAAGAGTTTCAGGGTCTTGTGGCAAAAATCCACAAGATCCAAAGCGCGATCGTTGAAAGGAAAGTGAGCACGTTACCAACCACGTCGAGCATGCAGCCGGGTATCAGTCAATCTGAAACGAATGCCAATGGATTTGACTCGTTGATTCAGTCTCAAAAACGAAGCGTCAGCGGGAGAGATTCTATCGCTGTCGCGCCTCGAAGCCAAAGCGTATTGCAGCCCAAAGTCTCACGCGCATCACCTCCATCTTCCTCCGTGTCTCCAAGGGCCACAAATTCCGCGCAGAGCTCCACCATAAACGACAACCGTACGAAGCCGACAGGCTCAATTAAGCTCAATCCCATGCAGCCGAATCGCTCTGTTCTCAAGCCAGCCAAATCGAGCGCACAAGGATTGTTTGGGGATGGTGTGGAAGATACAGAAGACGATGGAGAGTTTGATGATTTCCAATCAGGAAGTTCGCAACTGAACGGTATTGACTGGAATGCCGAAATACAAAAGAACGAGCCCATGAACAAACGAATGACTCAAGTTCTGTCAACTAATACCCAGGCAAAAGCACCATTTGCGCCCTTGAATTTTGGTGCTGTTTCGAGTCAGCAAAATCTCCCACCCGGATTCAGCTCTAGTGCAATCCTAACCCCAAATTCAAAGGCAGGAATACCAGGGTCAAATTCTATCCGCACCAACACCGTTCCCAAGCAAACAAATCAGATCAACGGAGACTTGTTGGATCTTATTTAACTCTGACGCGGGTGGGGGCAGCGATTTGCCAATTTCTTTGCCAGGGTCAGCATCCAATGATCCTCGTATCTAACCGCCTTGTCTTTAAATTTCAATTGGGCATCTGCCATCAACCCTCGACTGCCTATGACATCTATCAAGCGGCGAGGCACTAGTGACCTTAATAATCGAAATTTCGAATATTATCGACAATAGTCCGGTGTCGCTCACTAGCAAATCAAGGAAATCGACTGCATTTATTGGCTAGACCGCGGCTTATAAATTACTTGGATCGAAATGCACCATTTCATGCTGGAACGACCCCGGAATAGTATTTATATAACATAGTTTCAAACTACACAACCGGATCCCGCGCTTCCCTCGGAAGTACGTACTTCACTGTGACCAAATCATCTACAGGCCGACACACCAAATGGCCTGTTCACGACGCAATCGAGAACGCGTGTTGTTTATCAGTCAGCTGATTCGAGATGAAATAGCAAAGACCTCATCCGTTTCTTTTGTCGCGACTCTCGTATACGGCCGTTCCCGTCGTACCCAAACTTTTTTTTCCTCTCGCATCGTGGTGGTACGACCGGGCCTCAATGGATCCGAAAACAAACCTATTGGCCTCATTAAATTATATAAAGAGGCAACCCCCATCTTTTCCACCAGAGGCTTGTTTGAGTTAGCGCCATGGATTTAGTTTTGGAAGTCTCGGATTATTATCTCTTCGATAAGGTTTATGCCCTGCTCCTTCCCAAGGGAGGAGCTGTTGATCAGTATATCCTGTCATCGCCACTCATTCAGTCATTCAAACAACATGCCGGAGCCCTTCTTCCTGGTATCCCGACAAATGCATTCAACGCCGCAGCGAATGCCACTGCCGCTCCCGTCTCGAGTCTAGCCAAGGGTTGGGCGTATCTCGGAAATGCCATCTCAAACTATCAAGACAAAAGCGAGATCTACGGCTTGAAGCCGGTGTTACTTCCGGCCACAGCAGAAATGAACATGTCCTTCCTCGCTCGCTCAAACTTGTTACGTGAAGCTTTGACCATCTTTATCGTCACTGCTATCTTCGGGTGGATCCTATACTTTACTGCTGCATCCTTGGCGTACGTCACGGTGTTTGACAAAAAGATTTTCAACCATCCTCGTTATCTCAAAAACCAAATGTACTTGGAGATCCACCGTGCTGCTACAGCGATCCCTGTCATGGTCTTGTTGACCCAGCCCTTTTTCTTATTGGAACTCAAAGGGTTCTCGTTCTTATATTTGGACGTGAACGAGAAAACTGGAGGTTGGGCTCATATCTTGAGACAGCTTCCCATGTTCATCTTATTTACCGACTGTGGAATTTACTTTCTCCACAGGATTCTTCATTGGCCCAAGGTATATAAGGCTCTTCACAAGCCTCATCACAAGTGGATTGTGTGCACTCCCTTTGCATCGCACGCATTCCATCCCGTGGATGGATTCATGCAGAGTTTGCCCTATCATCTTTACCCTTTGATTCTCCCGCTCAACAAGGTCAGCTACTTGCTCCTCTTCACCTTTGTCAACTTCTGGACCGTGATGATTCACGATGGTCAGTACTTGTCAAATGACCCATTCGTGAATGGTACCGCATGCCACACTGTCCATCACTTATATTTCAACTATAACTATGGTCAGTTCACCACGTTATGGGACCGCTTAGGAGGCTCTTACCGCCGCCCCGACGACTCCCTTTTCGTCAAGAACGCCAAGAAGGAAGAGGAGGAATCAGTTTGGCAAGACCAAGTCGAAAAGATGGAGGTTATTAGAAACGAGCTTGAGGGTAAGGCCGACGACAGAGTTTACGTCAGCTGAGACTGATTCTTCACTCACGACCAAGACATCTAGACTTTTTTAACGTATATCACACATTTATGACACACACACTTTGTTCCTTTATTTTCGATTTCAAATCTGCAGTTGGCAGAAGATCAAATCTGCATGCTATCGTGAGTGTATTCCTGCCTCCATCGAATTCGAAAGAGAGGGGAAGGATAAGGCAATCACAGACAATGGGGATCCGAATGCACTCTCGAATATTTTGATAGGCGCGGCCGATCAAAATCGCCTAGATGCAAATTCCGAGGATTTTGTGCTCGGCCCGCGACGCGCCACATGACGCGCGAGAGATATATCCGCTCAAATCCAGAATCATTCGATTCTTTTGTTCTCGATCAATAACCTTATCGGCCAATTCTGACGCATGACCCCAACCAGCAGCAAGCTCTCGATTCAGAACTTGCTTCACTGTGTGTGAAAGCCAAAAGTGGCTTGACCAGTGTGCAATTCAGCACAAAAATTATCTCGAAATTTGTTTTTGCGACCGTTGTACCAATTCTTTTTTCGCCGGCCCGAAATTTCGCCGTTATCGGGGAGCATGTGATCTTATCAGGGGCACTCCTCATCGCTCAAGTGCAATCAGATCCAAAGCAAGATAACAGGCATAGTACTTATAGAGATGAGTGGAACGGTGATGTGGCCTACCGGTTGAATCATCTAATATGTCTTCTGTTACACAATATATGGCCTTGCCTCAAGGTGCAGGGTATGGAGTCGTGGTTGGTCTCGGGGCCGTTTTCGCTGGCGGAATGGTCTTGACAACTTTTGTCCTTCGCAGATACAATAAGGAGATTATGACCGCCGAAGAGTTCGCCACAGCTGGTAGGTCTGTGAAGACTGGTTTGATTAGTGCGGCAGTGGTCTCCTCCTGGACCTGGGCTGCGACTCTTTTAACATCTACTACTCAAGTCTATAACAATGGAATCTCCGGTGCTTTCTTTTACGCTGCCGGTGCCACCTGTCAAATTATTTTGTTCGCATGCTTGGCCATTAAAGGTAAGGAGCGTGCCCCCGCTGCTCACTCATATTTGGAAATCATACGAGCTCGCTATGGAAGGACCACCCACACTGTCTATATTTTCTGGGGTCTTGCCACCAACATTTTGGTGACTGCGATGCTTTTGACTGGCGGAAGTGCCGTTTTCACCGATAGTACCGGTATGAACACAGTTGCAGCATGTCTTTTATTGCCTCTCGGTGTCGTTGTCTACACTCTTTTCGGTGGTATCAAGGCTACGTTTTTGACGGACTATGCTCACACCATCGCCATTATTGTTATCATATTCGTGTTTGCATTCAATTCGTTTGCAATTTCCGATAAGCTCGGTTCAATTGATAAGGTCTGGGAGATCATAACAAAGTTGGCCGAAACTCAACCCCGTGAGGGCAATGCCGGTGGGTCTTACTTGACCATGCACTCGCGTTCAGGAGGAATTTTCTTTGTCATTAATATTGTTGGCAATTTTGGAACGGTTTTTTTGGACAATGGCTATTTCAACAAAGCCTTCGCAGCTGATCCGGCCTCTGCCATGCCGGGCTATGTTTTGGGTGGTCTCGCATGGTTCGCGATTCCTTGTTTCTGTGCAACCACTTTGGGCTTGACCGCATTGGCTTTGGAGCACACCCCCTACTGGCCCACATATCCGAACTTGATGACCAAAGCTGAGGTGACTGCTGGTCTCGTTTTGCCAAATGCGGCAATGGCCTTGTTGGGTAAGGGTGGTGCAATGTGTGCCTTAATCCTCGCTTTTATGGCTGTGACCTCTGCCATGCTGGCCGAGTTGATTGCTGTGTCCACAATTTTCACATATGACATTTACCGTCCCTATATCAACCCCAATGCCAGTGGCAAGAGATTGATTTGGACCTCGCATGCTGCTGTCATCATCTTTGCATATGCAATGGCCGGATTCGCCATAGGCTTGTACTATGCGGGAATCTCGATGGGATACTTATATGAGCTTATGGGTATTATCATTGGTGGCGCTGTATTACCACTGGCCTTGACATTATTGTCAAAGAAACAGAATAAAATCGCCGCCACTTACACGCCTCCAATTGCTACTGGTCTTGCAATCATGTCGTGGCTCTTGTGCACGCGATTCAAATTCGGTTCAATTTCGGTAGACACCACTTTTGAAGATGATGCTATGTTGACAGGGAATGTTGTTGCCTTGTGCAGTCCCCTCTTGATCGTGCCCGCTCTTACTTTTGCATTCAAGCCGCAAAACTTTGATTGGAACATTTTGAAAAAAATCCAGCTCGTTAACGAGGATGAGGAGATCGCCGAGGCGACGCGCGGCTCAGAGGATGTGGAAAGAAATTCTCGTGATATCATGCCGCTCAAATCACAACTCTCGATCGTGGCACTGAACTTGGCTCCACGTTTCGAGGATAAGTTTATCCAAGAAAGTGCCAATTTAAGAAAGTCTTTCAAGACCGCTTGTGCTATCTGTGTGGCATTGACTCTTTGTTTGGTGATTCTTTGGCCCATGCCAATGTACGGAACATCATACATCTTTTCCAAGACATTTTTCAGGGGCTGGATCATTGTGCTATTCATCTGGCTTTTCTTCACAGCAGGTATGGTGATTGTTTATCCGTTGTGGGAGGGTAGAGAAGCATTGGGTACGACCTTCCGCGGAATATACTGGGACTTGAGTGGACAAAGCCACAAGTTGCGCGCATGGCAGAACGAGCACCCCGAGCGTTTGCACGTGGTGATGTCGCAAATCAATGCCGATTTGATTACTTCTCAATCACACAATTATGATTCCGATATTCCTCGGTACCACGGAGAGAAGGAGCCTCACATTATTGATGATGAGATGGACAAACTTAGAACTGACTCGGAGTAATTTTTGATGAATATATCCCAACCCTAATAGAACATGATCTGATAAATCGAAGTAGGCACCAAAATCAGGACATGAGCGAGTCACTTGCGTCCGAGAGTCCACACTTCTTTGACGATTTATTTGTACAAAGCGAGAGGCGATCGTACTATAAATAAGTTTTTGATTTTTTACCGTGTGGCTTGAATTCAAGACTGTAACATAAGCACAGAGGCGGGGATGGAAATTGCGGTAGAACAGAGCTCGAAGGAGTTTTGCGTCCTTCCCTATCTGTTGAAACTCGAACTACCAACGCTGCAGGGCAACGGCTGACGGGCGGCCAGGAAGCAAGGTCGACCAAGAAAAGATGTACGACTAATTTTCTTTGAAGCTACTTGACATGACACTTGTTTTTCAAAATGCTAAAATCTTAGGACTGCGATAAAAATCTTGGAAAGCGAACACAGAAAATGCATCACATGAAAGGCGCACGCATCGTGACCAACCTACTGGGCTCTAACATTGATGAGTATTGTTGCTCCTTCATCTTATCTGGCCCCTACAGTCCCACATTCTCCATTTTCCATCCCACGCTCCTAGCGTCTTTTTTTACATGGTTGCAGAACGGATCTTGCGCATTGCGACAAAAGGTCTGATGAGATCTGATCGCGGTGTAATCTATTTTTGCAGCCATGAATCGCTGCCGGACTGGATCATGTTTGAACCCGATCAAGAATGCAGAGGACCAGGATCGATTCTGACACAGGATTGATCGTGTCAGTATACCTACCTGAACTGGCTTCGATATTCTAGGATGATTGGTAGTTATATATGGATTCGGGTGGCCATCGCAGTCTGAGCGTTGCTCCTTTCGAAGAAAGCTCCATGCGCAAAATCTTAACAATCTTATTAGTGTCAGTGGCCAGGTCGCTTTTGGTGGATTTGGTGCGCCAAGATAATTCTGCGGGTGTGCCCATAGTTGGGGCAGCTTCAGATGTCTCTTTGAACACAATCGCTGACCCCGAGGAGAGCGCGGAGTACGACATTGAATTATCACAGATGGCGTCGACGAACAATACCGAAGTTTTGCCATGGCTCGAAGATCCGGACCCAATGCAGGCACAAAGTGTAGCCGAGATTCCCAATGCCGGTTTCCTGCCTGAATTGGAAGTTCGGCCCAAGACTGGTGCCACAGACGCCAGAGGCGTACGGGCTAATTTTAAAGACCGCGAAGAACGCTACTATATTGTGATGGACCCCAAAAAGAAGAAACACCACAAAGTGTTGAATGATGACGATGATGATTTGGGACAGTCGATATATGATTTGACAGCAAGACAACGGAAAGAATTGCGTGCATTGTTGAAGGAGGCGGACACCAGAGAATCACTCGAGCCGTATGTGGTTGATAATGCAGAATTCGCAATCATTACTCCTGGCAAATCGTACTGGGGCGCTCGAGTCGATGATTGTCATGAAGCACTCAACCGGGTGGAAAAGGACTATGACTACGACCACCTTGTTTTGAAGAGTGGGACGTGCTATATCAGCGTCAATTGTGAAAAGGGAGTGGAGTTGAAAGGTTGCACTTTGATTGAGGCCGCCAAGGATGCGTTAGAGAACTACTCAAAGTGTAAGGGTACTGGGTGCAAGGCGTTCACTGCCGACATTGAAATTGGACCATACGTGTCGATATATATAGGAAAACCGTTCTTGGGGAAGCTCGGATGGAAGCTCAGCTATTTGTTCCGAGATGACGAAGAGTTCTGATGTACAATTATGATTTAGTGTTGACTTTGTTTACATTTCTTTCATCATCAGACCAGATAGCTAGAATCAAGCTCTTATTTTGTCTAGAATTAGAACTGGTTGTGACCATTGAAAACATGCAATGCAAAGGAATTTAATGTATGCGATGGGCCAGGGCATTGTATTGAAGTTCAACTCATGGTTTCGCGTTAAAAAGAGACTCAGATGATAGCCAATTTTTTTGCTTCAGTTGTCGAACAACGGACTAACGATCTGAACTGAACTGATCTAATATGAACGAATTTCATTTTGTGGTGAAGAGTAAAATGGCCACAGAAAGCATCAAATTATTGGAGGCCACCTCAGATGTGCCGAAGGATTTGTAAAATGCTACATGGACAGGCACCTGGTTTTCGCCAAAACTAATCATCAAATGCCCTATAATATTCGTGCCTTCGCGTCTTTGATTAAATACTCGGGAGACTCCGGGAAAATAGGGAGTCTCACGGATCCTCAAGTCGGTGATTCATTATCCGACATCTTATGAATATCGCCTTAATCTCCAGTAAAATAAAGCCCGATGATGTCAACAACACTCCGATAAACCTTGCCTCATCAGCCATGCTTCAACTAATTTTCACCAGAATTCCCATCGCTCTGTAACAAAATGCGGAAAAACGAAACCGCCGCAATGACGTCACCACACTCAAAGCTTATCTGAAGAGTTCCCGGAACGCAAATTGGACAGATAACGATCACATGATTAGAATTTAACGCTGGTGAGCAGGGGAGGCGGTGAGATACTCACGCGAATTTTTCAGTTAGACCCGGCGGCCGGCCGGAGACCGCCGGAACAGGAAACGTCTTATCGGTTTCTGAAGCATGCCTAAAATGGAATGATTGTCTAAAACAGTTACAGGCGACTGGGCTAATTGACGATGCGTATAAAGATCAGCGCAAATCCCCTTCAAGCTTACATACTATATTCTGTTTGAATACATCTTCATCTTATTGACCTTTCCTTTTCCATTCAACAAAACCCTACTATAATGTCTAGTATTGGCTGGTCTGTACAAGACTGGAAGAAATTTCATTTTGAATCAACTCCTGATCAATCTTTTGCCCTCTTGGAATCTCTCCTCAATTCGCAAGAATCTTCTCCTCAAGACCCGGCATGGATCTCTTTGGCCACTCCGGAAACGTTGGCTCACCAATGGCTGTATTTACAATCCCGCCTGTGCAAATTCAACTTGCCCTTGTACGGTGTTCCCGTCGCTATTAAAGACAACATAGATGTCAAGGGGTTCGAAACTACCGCGGCATGCCCTTCATTTGCGTATGTTCCCGAAGAAGACTCCACCGTCGTGAAATTATTACGCGCCGCCGGTGCCATTGTCATTGGCAAAACTAATTTGGATCAATTCGCAACTGGCTTGGTGGGAACTCGCTCTCCATATGGCGTCACTCCCAACTCATTCAGCCCCGACCATGTCAGCGGCGGCTCATCCTCCGGATCCGCTCTGGTCGTCGCTCGTGGTATCGTGCCCATCCTGTTGGGCACTGATACCGCTGGATCTGGCCGCGTTCCTGCGATGCTCAACAATTTGATAGGCCTTAAACCTTCAAAGGGCTTGTTCTCTTGCAAAGGTGTGGTGCCTGCCTGCAAGTCCTTAGACTGTGTCTCTGTATTTGGGATGAACTTGCGTGATGCCCAATTGGTATTCAGCATCTTGGCTAAAGAGGATGGCGAGAACGACCCTTATTCTCGACCATTACCAGCTAACCCTCTTTTGAAATTTCCAGCTGCCCCCAGAATTGGGGTTCCTACTTCGTTGGAATGGTATGGCGAGCAGCAGAATCCTCTTTTATACGAAAAAGCAGTCGGCATCATTGAGTCGGGCACCAACGCTGAGGTAGTTCCCGTGGACATTGAACCTCT
Organism: [Candida] argentea; assembly: GCA_030581555.1. Taxonomy (NCBI): domain Eukaryota; kingdom Fungi; phylum Ascomycota; class Pichiomycetes; order Serinales; family Debaryomycetaceae; species [Candida] argentea. Next base: position 66,744 of record JAKTTQ010000220.1, read on the forward strand.
CTTGGAATTGGCCCGTTGCTTGTACGAGGGTCCCTGGGTATCTGAACGTTACACTGCCATCAAGGACTTTTTGGGCACGAACCCTGCCATTGCGTCCTTGGATCCTACGGTGCATGCCATAATTAAAGGCGGAGCCAACCATTCCGCCGCCACCGCTTTTGACTACGAGTATAAGCGCATGGCGATCATGCAAAAGGTCAAAAAATTGTTGACCACCGTCGACATTATCGTCTTGCCTACAGCTCCGTTGAACCCTACCATTGCTGAGGTACAATCAGAGCCAGTGTTGGTCAATCTGCGCCAAGGAACTTACACTAACTTCTGCAACTTGGCAGATCTCTCGGCTTTGGCTATACCTGCTGGTTTTAGGGCTGATGGCTTGCCATTTGGTATCACCTTGATCGCCAATCACTTTGAGGATTATGCTCTCCTTGATTTTGCTAGCCGGTACATGAAGATCTACACTTCCGCCATCCCTCGCTTCTATGGAGCTTTGAAAAACATGCCTGCCACCAATCTAGGCGATGAGTTGCTCTCGACAATCCCTGCACCGAACTCCGACGCACGCATTTTACTAGCAGTCGTCGGCGCTCATTTACAAGGATTTCAGTTGCACTGGCAATTAGAAAAAGTGCACGCTCAATTCGTCGAGGCCACCACCACTTCACCACACTACCGCTTATACGCCTTGCCCAAGACCGGTCCCGTTGCTAAGCCTGGCTTGAGAAGAGTCACTCGTGATGGATTTGAAATTGCCGTTGAAGTTTACTCCATTCCCACCGAATTCTTTGGTGAATTCATCAACATGGTTCCCGAACCATTGGGAATTGGCATGGCTGAGTTGAAGTCTGGCCAATACGTGAAGTCTTTTATCTGTGAGGAATTCGGCTACAAGCAGCCCGGTGCCACTGATATTTCCAGCTTTGGCGGTTGGAAAAATTATCAGGAGCATGTGTCGAGGGACTCCCTCAAAAAACCTTTCAACTCCGTTTTGGTCGCTAACCGCGGTGAGATTGCCGTCCGCATCATCAAGACTTTGAAAAAACTCAACATCAAGTCTATTGCTGTATATTCAGACCCGGATAAGTACGCCAAACATGTGATTGATGCCGATGTCGCTATCCCCTTACACGGAGTTTCGGCAGCAGAGACCTATATCGATCTTGAGAAGATCATCGCTGCTGCCAAGAGCTCAGGCGCTGAGGCTATCATTCCTGGCTATGGTTTCTTATCTGAGAATGCCGATTTTTCTGACAGATGCGGCAGAGAAGGCATTGTATTCGTGGGTCCCTCAGGAGATGCCATCCGCAAATTGGGCTTGAAGCATTCTGCTCGAGAGATTGCCGAAAAAGCCGGCGTGCCATTGGTTCCTGGGTCTGGATTGATTCGTGATGCGCAGGAGGCAAAGGAGGTTGCTGCAGCCTTGGAGTATCCCATCATGGTAAAATCAACTGCTGGCGGTGGTGGTATCGGATTACAGAAGGTGGATTCCGAAAAAGATATCGAGCAAGTTTTCCTCACGGTCCAGCACCAAGGAAAGTCGTACTTTGGCGACTCTGGCGTATTCTTGGAAAGATTCGTCGAGAACGCCCGACATGTCGAGGTCCAGATGCTCGGTGATGGTTACGGTAAAGCCATTGCTGTTGGTGAAAGAGATTGTTCCTTGCAGCGCCGCAACCAAAAGGTTATTGAAGAGACGCCCGCACCCAATTTGCCCGAGGCTACTCGAAGAAAAATGCGCAAGGCTGCTGAGAGCTTGGGTGCCAGTATGAATTATAAGTGTGCCGGTACCGTCGAGTACATTTACGACGAGAAGCGCGACGAGTTCTACTTTTTGGAAGTCAATGCGCGTTTGCAGGTCGAGCACCCCATCACTGAAATGGTCACTGGCTTAGATTTGGTCGAATGGATGTTGAACATTGCTGCTGATTTCCCCCTTGATTTCGACCTGGAGATTCAGGTCACCGGTGCCTCTATGGAAGCGAGATTGTATGCTGAGAATCCAGTGAAGGACTTTATGCCCTCTCCAGGCCAGTTGACCGATGTGAACTTCCCCTCGTGGGCTAGGATTGATGGATGGGCAGAAAAGGGAACTGTCATCTCCGCCGAGTACGATCCTACCATTGCCAAGATCATCGTGTATGGTAAGGATAGAAATGATGCTTTGAAAAAGTTATGTCAAGCCTTGGACGAAACTAGCATTTACGGCTGCATCACCAACATCGACTACTTGAGATCGATCGCTCACTCTCAGATGTTTGCTGAGGCAAAGGTTGCCACCAAGGTGTTGGATTCTTACGATTACCAGCCTAGAGCATTTGAAATTCTCTCTCCCGGCGCATATACCACTGTTCAGGATTATCCCGGAAGAAAAGGCTACTGGCACATTGGTGTTCCGCCATCTGGATGCATGGACGAATACTCTTTCAGAATCGCTAATCGCATAGTCGGTAACGAAAAGAGCGCTCCTGGCTTGGAAATCACCTTGAACGGACCCAAGATTCTTTTCCATTATGATGCTGTTGTTGCGGTCACTGGTGGAGTCGCTGAGGTGCTGGTCAATGACGTCGTTGCTGATCAATGGACTCCTATCTACATCAAGAAGGGAGACAAATTGTCTGTTGGTAAGTTGTCTCACGGTTGCAGAGCATATTTGGCCATTAGAGGTGGCATTGACGTGTCGGAATATTTGGGCTCGAGATCTACTTTTGCATTGGGAAGCTTGGGTGGTTACAATGGTCGCGTTCTCAAGTTGGGAGACGTTTTGTTCTTGGGCCAGGCCGGTGTGGCCAGCAATACTTTGCCCGCCCCTATTCTGGCTCCCACTACTATTAGTGCTGGTTTGATCCCCGCTTACAACAACAAGGTATGGACTGTTGGTGTTACATGTGGTCCTCACGGCTCGCCCGATTTCTTCCACCCCGATTCTATCGCCGATTTTTTCAGTGAAACGTGGAAGGTTCACTACAACTCGAACCGGTTCGGTGTGCGCTTGATTGGACCCAAACCCAAATGGGCCCGTGCTGATGGTGGTGAGGCCGGATTGCATCCCTCGAATGCTCACGATTATGTTTACTCTTTGGGTGCCATTAACTTTACAGGTGATGAGCCTGTTATTTTGACCTGTGATGGTCCTTCATTGGGAGGGTTTGTTTGCCAAGCCGTTGTCGCCGAAGCAGAGATGTGGAAGATTGGCCAAGTCAAGCCTGGTGAGGAGATCCAATTTGTCCCTATTTCCTATGAGACTGCAAAGAGCTTGAAGAGAGCCCAGGATGCTGCCATCGAAGACTTATCGGGCGAGATGCCCGCCTTTGCCGAGTCGTCAATCATTGATGCCGAGAGCCCCATTTTGTACCAATTGTCGATCTCGTCAACTGCACCTCTTGTGACTTACCGTCAAGCCGGTGACCGCTACATTTTAGTTGAGTACGGGAACAATACTCTCGACTTGAACTTGGCTTATCGTATTCACAAATTGATCGAGATGGTCAAGAGAAATAAGACTATCGGTATAGTTGAGATGTCACAAGGTGTGCGATCGGTATTGGTTGAATTCAATGATGAGATCTCGCAGGCAGTGTTGTTGACCACCTTGGTGTCGTATGAGCAAGAGATCTTGTACACCAACCGCTGGGAGGTCAAGTCGCGGATCATCAAGTTGCCCATGGCTTTCGAGGATAAGAAGACTTTGGATGCCGTCAAGAGATATCAGGAGACGATTCGCAGTTCCGCGCCATGGTTGCCCAATAATGTGGACTTTATTGCCAAAATCAATGACATCTCTCGCAACGATGTTCGCGACATGATGTTCACCGCTCGCTTCTTGGTGCTTGGATTGGGAGATGTGTTTTTGGGTGCGCCTTGCGCCGTTCCTTTGGATCCCCGCCACCGCCTCTTGGGAACCAAATATAACCCATCGCGAACTTACACTCCGAACGGCACTGTTGGAATCGGAGGTAATTATATGTGCATCTACACGATGGAATCTCCTGGTGGCTATCAATTGGTTGGCCGCACCATCCCTATTTGGGACAAATTGTCCTTGGGCAATTGCACTGGCGGCAAGCCATGGTTGTTGACGCCATTTGATCAGGTTGAGTTTTACCCAGTGAGCGAGGAAGAGATTGATGCATGCACTGAGGAGATGAGCGCCGGTAAATTCGATGTTGAGATTGTTGAATCCGTATTCAACCACGGTGACTATATGAAGTGGATCTCTGAACATTATGAGTCTATTGAAAAATTCACAAAGCTGCAAGGTGGAGAGCGACTTGAGGAGTTCAACCGCTTGATTCAAATCTCTAACGACGAGATTGAGAGTTCCGGGGTCAAAGAGGCGGAGGATGAAGACTATGGCGAGGATGCTGAATTGGTGTACTCTGAGTTCTCTGGTCGTTTCTGGAAGTCGTTGGTCGAAGTCGGCCAAGAAGTCACTCTTGGGCAAGGTCTTGTTGTGATTGAAGCAATGAAGACGGAGATGATTGTCACCGCCTCCAAGGCAGGTACCGTGACCAAAGTATGCAACAAAAATGGAGACATGATCGATGCTGGGGATATGGTGGTTGTGTTGGCTTGAGCGTACATTTATATATAATTGGAATACAAAACACTTTTGAAAAGAGATATAGAAGAAAAATCCTTTTAATGGTCTAGGGTATCTTGAGTCGCGCGGGTGACGAGTTCGAGCGAAAATGGGCTATGGTCAAACTTGGTAGGTACTGGGAATTATAGTGTTTTCGTCACTCATTTGTGGCATAATATCATAAAATGTATCTCCAACAAGCTCGCGTCCTCCTATATCTTGCAGATCCCAGTAGCTACGCCTCAGATTGTTTACCAAGAAGGGCGTGTATCACGGAACTTCTCGGAGTCTACAACTCTGTGCTCGTCGTGAAAGAACTGCACAACCAGTTCTATAAGCTTTTTTTATGTTTATGTTATATTATATGTTATATCACTTGGGGACGAAAATCCTTCCATAGAAGCAAGCTCTTTCCCTCTCCCTAAGATATATTCCAGATACAGTGAGATAATTCACCGGAGCGTCGTGAATTGCGCTTGACTCAAATTGGAGTCGCGAAAAAACAACCGAGAGTGAAATATATTTGCATTCAGATCAGTCACCTGCAAAACTTTGGCATAATGAGCTCCACTTCAGCAATAGCTGCATCGTTCCAACCAGAACTCTGGACCTGCTCATCTAATAAGGCTCTCAAGATCTTTGTGACTGGGCCCGGAGGAGCTGTATCTTTCCCTCCTGCTTTCACGTATCCCATCTTTGGAGACGCCGAGACTATTTACGGGTATCAAGATCTCGAAATCTTCTTATGTTTCGATCACTACACTTTCTATCCCTTCTACAATGTCAAATACTCGGCGAAATTGCCTGATCCGGAGATTGTTGACGTCCAGAAAAAGATGGCAAGCGTGCTCTCACCCATGGCTATCTTCAAGGATGAAGAGAAATGGGTGGACAGTATTGAAGAAGAGAAACGGTCGTATGAAATCCCTGGAAATCGCAAGTTCGAATTCACCTCATCTTTGGTGAATGAGGAAGGTGACGAGGAAATTCATAATTTCAAGGTATACCGCCTAGACTTGCTGCTAGAACCTGCTGTCGAGCTCCACCGCCGCCTTCAAATATTGGTGTTGCTATTTATTGAGGCAGGCTCATACATAGACAGCACGGATCCCAATTGGCATGTTTATGTCATGTACAAGGAAAATCCTGACGGAGAGCCCACCATTGTAGGGTTCACCACTGTCTACGAGTACTGGAAATACCCTGGACACAAGCAATTTGACGAGGGAAAATGGGCGCTGCGAATGAAGATATCACAATTCATCATATTGCCCAGTTTTCAGGGCCAAAGATTAGGGCAGGATTTTTACTCTCATTTGTTTAACTCTTGGTGTATGCTTGACGAGGTGTGTGAGGTTGTTGTTGAAGATCCCAATGAAAAATTCGATGATATGCGCGACCGCTCCGATTTGGAGCGATTGAAGAGAACGTGTAACCTTACTACGATAGAGACCGCATTGATGACCTCCGATTGGATGAGAGAAACCAGAACCAAACTCAAGCTCGAGAAGCGCCAGTTTTCCAGATTGATGGAGATGGTTCTTTTAGGTAAACTCAAAAAAAATCTTGGTGGATCGGATACGACGCGAAGCGTGAGATTATTTATCAAAAAACGCTTATTTGAAAAGAATAAGGAAGGGCTTGTGGGGATGGATGATGAGACCAGGAGAGATAAACTTCAAACGGCGTATGAGGCGTTGGAAGCGGATTACTATCGGATTATGGAATATGTTGATTTGAATTTGAAGAGAGGAGGCGACGCTGACCTCGAGTCCACAAAGAGAGCAAAAATTCGAGATTAACGAGGGAACTCATACAAAGTGCGCTTAGTTCCCAGGGCGAGACACCAATCAGATCTCAACGCGTTGCTGTCAAATATCGCACAAGAAAAGACACCGGAACACAATCTTGAATTATGAAAGAGGGTGCACCAATAGGGTCGGAATACGTAGACGCACATTATTACGAGACCTTGGCAGAAGACATTCCGAGTCTCTTGATTCTTCATATCCTGTTTGAACAGAAATATCGAGCGATACCGTTATCCAAGTCTTAAACCGCATCGCCAACATAATCACAATGCAATCACAAACATAATCACAATTGATAACAAAACCTCATCTCTCTCCAAACCCAGGGTCAGCAATAGATTCGAAGACCCGGCAGAGGCGGGGTCTCACAGAGTTATAAAATAATCCCAGAAAGGAACTGGAAATAGTCTTGTTTGCATCACATGACTCAATTTGAGATTGCGGTCGGAATTGAGGTCGCCACATGGGGGAGCGTATATAATTGGGCGCAATCGCCGACGTGTCGAACGTTGTGATCTGTTTTTCTCTTACCCTATTAGATCTACTACATCACGATGCACAGAACTTATTCTTTGAGATCCCAGAAGGCTCCTACTGCTTCTCAGATCCAGTCTCCCCCTCCTCCCACCTCCTCCACCAAGTCCCGCTTCTTTGGTGGTGGTAGCATTGCTTCCTCCTTCAAAAAGTCGGTGGCTGGTGCTTCCGGCCCGGACTTGGCCAAGAAGTTGACTCAATTGATCAAGATGGAGAAGAACGTTATGAGAGCCATTGAATTGACCGCTCGTGAACGTCGTGATGTTGCCAAGCAATTGAGTGCTTGGGGTGAGGAGAACGATGACGACGTTTCTGACGTCACCGACAAGCTCGGTGTCTTGCTCTTCGAGATCGGTGAGTTGGAAGACCAGTACGTCGACAAATACGACCAATACAGAATCACCTTGAAGACCATTAGAAACATCGAGGCCTCTGTCCAGCCCTCCAGAGACAGAAAGCAGAAGATCACCGACGAAATCGCCCATTTGAAGTACAAGGACCCTCAGTCCCCCAAGATCTCTGTCTTGGAGCAGGAATTGGTCCGTGCCGAGGCCGAGTCTCTTGTTGCTGAGGCTCAATTGTCCAACATCACCAGAGAGCAATTGAAGGCTGCCTTCAACTACCAATTCGACGCTATGCGTGAGTTGGCCGAGAAGTACGCTTTGCTCGCCGGTTACGGTAAGGCACTCTTGGAATTGCTCGATGACTCTTCCGTCACTCCTGGCGAGACCCGCCCTGCCTATGATGGCTACGAGGCTTCTAAGCAGATCGTCATTGATGCTGAGAACGCCTTGGCCGGTTGGACTTTGGACTCTGCCGCCGTCAGACCTACCTTGTCGTTCCACCAGGACTACGACGAGGAGTACGACCACGAACAAGAACAAGATGAAGAGGTCAACGCCGCTGCTGAGGCCGAGTTTGCCAAGCACGACGACGATGTCGCCAAGTAGACCCTTTTCTCCCACTCTAATTTCCGAGCGGGGCTGGTTCAAAACACTATTGTAACAATATTACTCCTACTTGTGCTTCATACTATGCTTAATTTATATTTCAGAATCAGATTAATATATGATGCCGGTAAACTCTCCTTAAACCATTCAATCGAGATCATCAACTCCACCAGATCTTTTCACCACCTGTGATGAGATTTAGCAACGTTGAACTCGGCATTGACCAGCCTCCCCCGCCCCTAGTCAATTCCGGTGGTTTTATATTGCCCGATTTGGATGATAGTAGTCACGTGCGAACATGTTGTGGAACCTTTATTATGACGTCATTGCCCGTCATTAGCGAGTAATTCCGATGCTTTTTGCAATCAATCTCAATCTTTGTGTCAGTTGCAAGCACCAATATGCTTGCAAAAGATCTGGCTGCATGTCTCCTAGACACTTGTACCGGGACAGACTCTAACTCTGATAGTAGCTCATTGGGGATCAATTGGGCGAACGTGATGTTTGTGATACGACTGTTCACTTGGGGCAAGAGATGGAGCTCCGCGCATCTTGATTTCAAGAAACACATGAACCGATTTAAACGCACCTGGGCGTGCGGATGAGCTGATAAATCGTCGCCTTGAAGTGCTGCGCGAGTGGTCATCCCAAAAGATTCTATCTCTGAGTATGGGTCACTCGTGATCTCTTGATGTACATCATCATCCCAACGCTCCATACCGTTGGAGACGTTGATGTCATCGAGTGCGAATTCAATGGTATCTTCGTCTCCAAATAACGTATGTTGGGGTGGTAAATTTCTTCCGATTTCGGTTTCATCGTGTGGAATTTCAAATTGTTGCATTCGGCGCTCGAATTCAAGCTCGGTGTTCATGCCTTCGAGGTGCGAAACTGTCGCGCTTATCGGCAAAACTTGTTTGTTCAATTCCGGTATTGGTCGGCGTAAGAACACTTTGAAAAGGCCTCTAAGGAGTCTGATCGGCTCCGTTTTGAGCTGCTCCACGATTTCCTCATACACTCGTCCGGCAATTGGCGGCTGCAAACTCATTCCGTGATAGTAATTACTTTGTCTGACGACCATTGAGTGAGATGTCAAGTACGTGTCGCCGATCTCCGCCTCGGAAATCAACCTTTTGTGTCTGACTATCCCCGGAATGGGATTATTTGATATTGGCTCAAATGTAGCAATCCCAACAGGAAACCTCGTTTCGGTACCTGAAAGTCCAAAGTCGGGATCGTTGGTAATGCTATGACTTTGTGTGGCAGAAACATGATTTTTGGGCGGTTCCTGGATTTGTTGCAAAGACTCAACCTCCAATAATCCCTCAAGCTCCATATCAAAATTGTTTGCGTCGTTGTTTATGATTGGATGCAAATCGTCAGCACCGAGGTCAAAGTCCAATTCGTCATTCGATTCATGTATCTCGTTCGATTCTAAGAAGGCATTTACAATTGACTGACGCTCAGCTTCCTCGCACATTGGACGTCTTTGTTCAGAGAGAGGTTCAAAGAGAGTATCGGTGTCTACACAGTCGAGCTTGCGCTTCTTTTGCGATCCGTCACTACCAAATGTGAATTTAGGAACCATGGCCCAATGCTCCATGTATTCAGTTCCCATGAGGTATTCCGGCTGCGTTTGCTCGCATAATTGAGTGATGGCTGATATGGAAGCCACAACATTCATTTCATGACAAGACTTCTGTCTAAGACGCGTTATTATCAATCGTGCATCCTCCATTAAAATGTTCGTCTTGAGTTTGTGTATCAATGAAGCTCCATGGAGAAGACTTGAACAACTCCGGATATCATGCTGGAATTGATCGAGTATATCTTGACACAATACTGACACCGATACCGGTAGAATATGAGCTTTGAGGCTCCGCCGTGCGTTTGCATTGAACCCAAGCATGGAAAGCCGCCATGCCGTACGAAGCGCGTCGGTATCGCCCAGCCCGTTCTCTTGAGAAAGTATCAACATTCTGATAAAAGGAAACCCTGTTTATTTCAGTCACAACGCGTCGTCGTTCTAGGGTTTATCATCGCGCACAATTATCATATGCAATCATCGCGCATACTCATCACATGCGACTACCGTGGAAAACTATCACATGCTCGTGGACTAGGCTTTCGAAAAATCGCGATAAATCTATGAAATTATTTCGTTGAACGCGTCGAGTTTGTCGTGAATCATGATTAGCCATCTTGTGGTCAAGGCAAAATCACCTTGACGGATGGCCTCCTCAAGTCCCGAAAATGAAGTCGCTGTTCGATCGTGAACATTGTCGGCTAAGCCGTAAATGAGATGGTTGTGATAACTTGTAGGTATCCCCAAAGCCTCAAAATCTTGTGAGTCAAGTGCAAAAGCACGCTCCAACAGCGCTAGTTTTTTGTTGGCCAGCTTATAATGCATATAATTGGCCCATTTATGCCAGAATCGATACCAAGCATAGTCGACATAAAGTGAGCGTTGGATCTGAGCATTTAACTCGTCCGCAAATCTAGACCTTTCCGTCAAATCATTCAAAAATACAAACATTTGCGAGATCAAAGTCGATAATGTGCACTTTTTTGAATTTCGAGAGCCCTTTGCATGTTTTGGTAAACCCGATTTTGCAACCAAATTCGTAGACACCAAGCTATTCTTCCACGATTCCAACCTATTGGCATGGAGAGTAGTGATCTGATGGAAAGAGGTGTTGATGTAATTGACATAATCGAAGATGCGATAATGTGGGATCTCATGCTCACTCAAAGAAATTGCTAAAAGACCCAAATAGCGAACCGCAGTGGCATGGAGACTCAATCCTGGATCGATGTTTGATTCCGAGAGCCATTCAAGTGAATAGGCATTGGAGTTGGGAATGTGCACGGACGCGTCACGATTGGCATCATTATCGAAACGGATATTTATGGAGGGAATGGACAAGTGGCTCTGAAAGATCTGCGCGTTGGAGGCCAATAAAGCAACTCCCAAATTGTTATTAATGGAGCAATTATCTTGAGCTGACCAATAACGTTCTAATGTTCCGAGTTCACTCACAGTTACCGAACTGGCAAGAGTGTCAAACTCTTGAATATTGGCGTTTGATTCCGTGCTCGATCCGAACCGTACTGGAACATCTTGAGAGGTTTCGCGTAGGATCTCATTGAACAAGGGACTAGAATCGATGTTAAGTTTCAGGCCCGTGATTGCGTCTCCATCGATATTGATATATGCCACGACGTTTTCGGTTACGCCTAAATTGTAGGCCACTTCAAGCTGTGAGCCAAGCGACCCGCTGCAACTACCATCCCAAGAAATGAATTTGATAGTGCGCAACGGCTTCCAGCCTTCGCGTTTGAGTGCTTGGAAAGCGGACATCATTTCGAGCATGATGGATAGCCCGCTCAATGGGTCTGAAGCGGTCAAAGAATCATGCTTCGCCGCAATGATTATCGTGCCCTCATTGGTCGATCCATGTAATGTGCCGATCACATTGGTGAGATGCTGAATTGAAGGCGAACTGAATAGCGCAGTCATTGACAATATCACATTGTTTTCACTGGCTATGGGGGAGAAGTCCCATTGAGCGAAAACATTCGTACTATTCGAATCGACTTTTGAAAGCAAGGAGCGAGCGCTTGAATAACTCAAAGGAATTGATACTAATTCAGGAATTGTCTCCTTTGTTATAGGACCGAAACCAGCATTACCTCTTGATACCGAGTGTTCCTGACGTTCTGTTATAGAGTTGAGGGAATCATCTGCACCGGTGTGATAGTATAAGAACCCCACAGCTCCGTGCAGTTGGGCAATGGACATTTTGCGGAATAATGTCTGGATCGAAGGAAGTTTCACAATGACAATTTTCCCACTTATATTGAACCCTTTGCTTTCGAGAAGAAGGTAATCTTCATCAGAACCGGTATTGGCATGCATATAGCTTGCGTTGACAGAGCCATTTATCCCATGAGCCACAAAAGCCGGAGTCTCGAAACCTGGTTCGAGTAAAGGCATCCTTCGAATAGGTTGTAACGATTCGGTATCGAGAAGAGTGAGGTTCAGTGATACGGGTTGAGGTAGTGATGCATACCTGTGATAATGCAACTTTGTATCGTAACCTAAGTGTGCCATTGATCTCTTTATGTATTCTGCTCTTTCAGACTTTCCATCTGCGATCATATTCGTAGAATGTAGTTTGTTGAGTCTCGTAAAATTCGCCATCCACCGAAACATATTCTGTTCAGCACTGTTATGGGGCGTGTGAGGTTCGCCAACCGTGAAAGCGAGGAACTTTCTACTTACAGTTGCCGTAGGCATATGAGCGCCGTGCCAGCGGCGCATATCCCTGCTCAAGGACGTTCTTGGAAGGAAGCACAAATGAAGAGTAAGTAGAGCGAGAGAAAGTAGGCATGCGAGCATTGCTTTCCGATGTCGGGTAGGCCCTTTGTAGACATCCGAGTCTTCTGGAGGGTCTTTATTCAAGCTATCTACAGGCAGTTCGAACAAGCCAGATGGGTTCTCAGAATTTGTTGCCGATGTGGAAACAAGGGGATTGCCACTCTCATTCCTCGTTGTGGAATGGTACGCCGGCTCACTGGAGGAGATCAAACTTGTAGTTTCCAGTGATGGAGGTGGCATCAAAGACTCATCGGACATTTAAGAGGTAGTATTATATCGAACCCCGTAAATCCTGGTATTGCTCGCCACGCTTTCAGGAGTCAAATGATCAGGGGTAGAAAAATCGATAGGAGTCGATAATGCAGCGGTCTCGATAGTACGGAGAGAACAGCGCTGGTAACGAAGAGTGCAGTGCTGTTGAAATGATAAAGGTGTGGAGTTAGGAGCACGGGCAAAGTCTGTAAGCTGATTCAAGTATGCTTCCAGCCTCAAGTACTCCGGAGTGAGCTCTAATATGAGGATCTTGAGGGCCAAATAGCACGTGGTTGACCGCAAAAGAAGTTGTCCGTATAATTCTGGCTTCAAGATAAAGACAGAACGAGATCGTTTGAATCATGTGCCTCAAGGGAGGGGAGAATAAACGGGTGATAGCCTGAGTCACTACTTGGGTATGAAGTTGCGGGATATACAGGTAGAATTTACTTTGGACGATATTACAGATTTTCATGTTTTTGAAGTCTATTGGACTCTAAATCGGCCACCGTCCGGGTTCAGTCGATCGATACGGACTTTTTGACGCTCGGGGTTCATTCGCGACTCTTGGAACTAGGAAGTTGGCAGCTGAACTAACAAATGTTTTTGTGCCGCTCTTGGTGGAGCATGAGTCGATATGTAGAGTTCACGCTTTCAAGAGTGCTTCAAGAGTCTCCTTATCAAAAAGGCTGGCTCCTGATTGAAGGGTCTTGGCAAGGATCACCAACAGTTTATCGGTAAAGTCGGGTTTTTTTCTTAACTCATCGAGATCTGAGCTGAATTCCGACGCCATAAGTGCCAAATACTCGGAATCCAACTTGGATTTCGCAGATTGGATTTGGTCTCGAACCTCTTCCGCATGGGCGATGTTCTTGGGTCTCACAATCGATGTGTTATCTGATAACAGTGTATGAGTAATGGGGAAAGCTTGTAAATGACGTTGAGTGGAGATGGACAATTTGTCAGGCGAAAGACCGTTGCTTCCCTTTCCGTCATCGGAATCTATGTCGATATCATCAATATTGACTTGAGATGATTGATTCAACAGCACTGATTCCGATTTAGAAGTAGGCTCATTCTCAGATTCGGATGAGGAAGACGAAGAAGATGAGTCCGATGAGAAGTCCTCGGTTCTTCTCTTTTTCCTCCTTCTTTTGTTTTGTTTCTTGTCTCCCTTCAAGGACTCATTCCGTATTTGTGCGGCAGCCATGATTACCGAAAATCAGTGCTCATCGGGGTTTCCATTTCCATCTCATGTAAATTAAGTACTGCATATAACAATGGACCCGACCCCACAATTTTCCTCGGAGGAAGCTGTTCGTCCGACCCAAATTCCATGAGAGAGTGGTCGATGTCAAGCATAGATTAGATGTTCGGCTTCCAGAGTGGACCTGAATGTATAGTTATGAGAAAACTCCAAAAAATCTAGATATAATCGGAGTCATATCATATGGCCTCCTCTTATCGTTCTACTTTTATTCCATTACTTGTGTACGAATTTTGCAAGAGGTCCAGTCTTATTAAGAACCTACTTGGGGCTTGGTTTTTTCCTCTTGATGTTTGCTGACAAGTCATTCACCGCATCTTTTCGTTTCACACTTGCCGACAAGTCATTCACCGCGTCTTTCTTCTTGATGCTCGCAGTCAAGTCATTTGTGCTGGGTTTTTTAGTAGCAGCGCCCAAGAGACCTTGCATAATTTCCAATTTCTCGCGCGAGAATTCCTCTTCAGGATCTTTTTTCAATTCATCGTATCGAACTTGCAAGTCGCGCAATAATGCGTCATTTTCCGCTTTGACCAGGGCTTTCTTCTCATGTGAATTTCGCAGCTTGACGGAATCAATCGCCAAGCGCATGTGTTCGACTGCTTTTTTCCTCGCATCAGGATCATTGACGCAATATTCTAAAGCTAAAGAAAGCTTATAATGAGATTCCGACACTAAGGGGGACAGTTTGGGGTCGTACAATTTCGAACGAACCTCGAGACAATGCGCCAAGTCTTCAGCTGCCTCTGGGAAGTTTTCTGCCTCTAGCGACAACTCTCCTAATAAATCATAAGTGTCAGAGACCTTTTGTAAAGTGCGCACATATTCGGATTGATCGTCAGAATCATCCTTGATATAGGGCACGCACAAATCTCCGGGCTTGATAAGGGAAGCAAGACGGTCCTCAAATAAGCACCGAGCCAGGTCCAAGATCTCCCATGCGACTTCGAAATCAGTTGGTTCATCGCCCGCTCCATCTTGTTCATTTCCTTGTTCTTCTTCCTCCTCCTCCTCCTCCTCTTCTTGCTGTTTTTCATGGTCAGATCCGGACTCCTCGTCATTTGCGGCAGACGCGTCATCCTCGAACGATGAGCCTGCATGGAATTGGAAATTCCCACACTCTTCCTCCTCCTCATCATCCTCTCCTTCGACATCTATTTCGGCAGCTGTTTGGCTCTTCTCGCCAGAGGCAGGAGCACCGCCGAAAACCTCCGAGTTGGACACGGCATTCTGGAAGAGCGCTTTCCCATACATCAAGAGAAGATCGGGATCTTCTTCACCCAGAGATGAATTGTGCTCACTGCACGCATCAGCATATTTCTCAGATGCATCACCATATGCTTTTGCAGCATAGAGCCTCGACCCTTCCGCCACAAGCAGAGATACTGTCTCTGAATAAGCCATTGGTGTGTAAAGTCCAGTACGCGTATAGTCGGAGATTTGGGATATCACAGAAAAAATATGACGTCAACGTGACCACCCCACCTGCCGAGTTGGTCGCACGCTCTCCTACGAATCCTGACAACTCGGGCTGCCAAACTAAAGCAAATCGAGTGGGCCTTTGAAGATTGTCTGGACTTGGCTGTGCTAGCCCCACCTCGACTCTCCCTCTGTCTCTCTCGCTCTCGCTGCTACAAGCGATCACCTATACACTCATTCACGCTGGTCCTTATAAGATGCCCTCCTATCCAACGCTATCTCCGTCATCAAAATCCTCTCTACGACGTAAACCTCCTCCGTCTTCTCCTCCGACTCCTCTGAGACCTTCTTTGCCTCCTCGTCCTACTATCACGAGTCAACGTGATTATGCTGATCACTCGGTTGATTACTTTGATACTTCCTTTGCTGATGTCTCGTGCTTATCGTTGGATAGTCCCAAACCAATGGGCCCCAAGAACTTGTTGGATTACGTACTGCCATCTTCTCCTCCCGCCTCGACTCCTTATCCCATCACTCCTTCAAAAATTAATACGTCTTCGACTGCAACTGCCAATCCTCCTTATCCTATAAATGAACCCTTCTTGGACTCGGACTATTCTCCTGAACGCTTCAGTCCATCTCGCATCCACGATCACTTTCTTCCAGACGTGGTCACTCCGACCAGGATACCTCATTTGCAAACGTCTCTTGATTTCACTCCCCAGTCCGTGGAAAGGCAGGCTCCCGCCCTGTATGAAAATGACGCTTTCTACTCGTCTTCGCCGTTATCTTCACCATCTTCGGGATCCCCTATCGCTCGCGCAGTAGAGCCTTTGTCATCCTCGGGCTATTCGATTTCTCCGTTGCGCTCGTCCCCTACCTATAATTTTCTATCATCTGCTGCGCGAACTAAAGTTCTGCTGTCTAACTCGCCCTCACCGAAACGATATAATCAGTTTCCCGTGGATGATCTATACGCTGATTCAGAGGGGTTCTCGGCTGATGAAGATACCTTTCTCAGCGAGACTGATTTCAGGCCTGACGATTCCAATGACCAGTTCCGTGACCATCTTACTGACCATTTCAATGACCAACAGAACCCTTATCTGACATCCCCGACATATAATTTCTTTGCTTTCGATGACGTGGCATCTGCAAATCATTCTCAAGACACGGCGTCCCAGCACGATCAATTCGATTACTCTGTTCTTCCTGACTTGCCCTCTATACATACCGTGCACTCCGAGTCTTCTCGGTTTTCACTCGATGCAGAAAATCCTGTTCCACATGAAAATCGATACTCGATATCCTCAGTAGAATCAGCCTCAAAGTCTCGCCGAGTATCGATTTCCCGCAAGAATCAGGAATTGCCTCCAATTCCGTTCAATTTGCCAAGCTCGCTGTTCGCCGCCAGCCAATTACTGGCTTATCACCTATCCAGCTGCAAACAAGTATGGAAATTGAGTGCCGTTTACGGATGGTGTCTTAAATTGAGTGAATGGTTATCCACCACAAACATGTCGAAAACGGAGTTCAAAAAAGCAATCGTCAAGCTTTTGGTCTTTCACAGACGTGAAAGCCCCGTTTACTTGGTGATGCAAAATGCAGAGCAGATCGTTCGTTCATTGACGACATGCGGTGCGTTAAAAGAAATTCCTGCTCAAGTATCCACTCCAGTCCAAGTAGAATTTGTCGAAAGTATCAATGTCGGTGGAATTCTTTCAGGCTTGGCCCCATGCTACTCCCAATATGGGCACCTTCGTGATGACGAAAGCACTAGTCGCTGCTATTCGCCGTTCTGCGACGCAAACTGCGCTGTCGACCATCAAAAGTATCTTCAAAGTGTGAAGATCACTGATCTTGTTCTAGAACAAGATTGGGGCACGCACTGGAAGTTGACGGCGCTGCAGCTCAAAGGGATTGATCCTCATTTAACGAAACGGCAATCGTTGGTTTTCGATTTGTTGCGATACGAGCAAACATTTATCCAGCGAGCGAAATGCTTTGTTGAACAAGTCGGGCCAGAGTTCACAAAGGCAGCTAGAGTTCTTGCGGGCTCAGCCATCGTTGCAGTTACGAAATTCGAAAATGATATAATGGAGCCAACTCAAGAGCTCGTACAGATACACGAAAATCATCTTTTCAGACCACTCTTGAAAATCTTATCGGAGGATGGGATGTTCGTTTCACAAATCGATGAGATTGCCCGTCTCTACTGCGAATGGGCTGTTCGTGTAGAAGGTGCCCTTAAACGGTATATGGGGGTTGTGCCCATGATTGAAAATCTCTTGCACAATGAGACCTTGAAAACTTGGGTCGATGTTCAAGTACGCAAGATGGATCGCGTCAAAGAACTCAAAGTTAATGGCCCATTGTTGTTGATAAGTACGTTCAACTCACGATACCAGCAATTGCCACTTCAATTGGAGGATGTCAGGTCGCTGTTCGAACCACAGGATTCCGAGTATGCCTCGATCACAAAAGCAATAGACTCTTTAAAATTATTGGGCCAACATGTTAATGATGAGAAACATGGAGCTGACAATACCCACGAATTAAAGAAGCTCAAAAAAGAACTAGTGTGGAAATCAGGCACGCGGCCAGAGTATGTCAACTTGGCCCTGGCCAGTCGGAAATTCATATGCCGAGGTGATCTTTCACGTCGAGGCGACTTGAGAATAAAGTCTCACGTCAACCATGTGATATTATTGGATAACTTTCTTATCATCGCAGAACGTATCAAGGGAACTGATAATGACTCGCCAAAGTATAAAGTCAGTGAGGCTCCGATTCCAGTCAGATTCTTGTTGGTGGAAGAGAAATTTGCGTCTAATTCTGTCGTCGATATGAAGCCGATCGTCAAGACATTGACGAACCTGTCGGCGCCATCATCAACCTCACAACTTATGCGCAATGGTGGTGTTCCAGATCCAGACTCAGAGCCACTGTCTTTCCCATTCAAGGTAAGGTTTGCTGGAAGGGGCAAGCCCGGTTCTTACACTTTTTCAACCAAGACCGATAATGACCGCCAAAACTGGTTGAAAGCTCTCATGCTGGCACGCACCGGAATATGTATAAGGCTAGCGCCAACAGAGCCATACGTGCTTTCCCCGATTTCCAACACTGTTTTTGCTTATTCCCTTAATAATAAGGTCGAGAAACTACAGTTGTGTGCTCCTCACGACGCTGTTTACGACATGGCTACTGAGTCATTGGAGAGCTTACGGCTGAGGGGATACGCTGGGGATTTGAGCGCGTTTCTCTCTTCAAAACTATACGTTCTCCTCTGCCCTGTTCTGGCTATGGCGATATTCGAGCTCGATGGTGTTGCCTACTATTTAGCTGGTCTAAATAATGGCTTATACTGTCGTGACTCTACTGGCATGTGGAAGAAAATTTTGATGATTAACGACGTGACGAGGATTCGCGTCTTGCCCCATCTCAACATTGTCCTTGTTTTGGCAAACCGCAAATTGTTCTTTTGTACCATCGACGCCGTGCTCGGTGTATACTACGAAGAGTGCTCGAACTTTGTGAGCATGCTGTTGTCGGAAAGCACCGTGCTTTTCCTCGAGACTGGAGTCTACAACGATACTGACGTGGTCATATTTGCCAAGAGAAAATCCTCCGCTGTGAATATGACCACCATCGTGGTCGCGGTTCCAGAGACAGATAATGGTGGTATTTTTAGCAGATTCAAGGATATCATGCGGATCCAGATCTCGGCAGAGTGCTGGGGCGTTTCGGTTTTCAACACTCATTTGGCGATCGCGACTGCTAAAGGCATGGAAATGTGGAGTATAGGCCATCAAACGGCATGGCATATCCCAGAATTCCCGAATGATGTCTCAGGTGGGAAAAAACGCCTGGCCAATGCGTATTCTGAGATGGATAATTTGAGGCGACTCATTGCAAGCTGCAAGCCTATGGGGCTATTCAAATTGAATAATAACTCGGAACTACTCTTGGTCTACAATGACTTGGCTGTCTTTACCGATAAGACAGGGAAACCTTCGCGGTTCCTGCCCATTAGATTCGGGTTCAAGGCGAAAAGCATCGCATTTGTCAACAACCACTTGTTTCTTACCTGCAGTGAAGTGATCGAAGTCTGGAGTGTTAGTGACACGATCACCGAGACGGGCAAACTCGTTCAAACCATCCCTGGGAAGGAGATCACAATGGTGAGCAATGAGCACTTATGTTTTACCATGGCCAATCCCAAAGTTCCAGGCTCGCAATTGGTTTTCCAAATGGAGCGTCGAGCTCTGTGAACAAAATGTATTGCTTGAGTCGCCACATGAATCACACGTATTGGCCACAAGTTCCGACTAATCACACGTGCGAAGTGGAATCCTACAATATAATGCACATATCATCGATAGATTTCATCGTTAAAAAAGAATTAAAATGCAGGCTGGTCGAATTCAGCTATTTATCAGGGTACCCACACGCTTCGCACCAAGTATTGAACTGCGGGATGTGTTCAGATGAATAACACGGATTACAGTGGACTTACACATTGCCAGTGTTCGAGTCTTCATTTCCCCGCATTTCGGCCCGATGGTACTGCACACAATTCGGCCGCAACTGCCCTATATAAAGGCCCCGCCCTTGCCTCATACCATCGTTGCCCAGGATTTATCGCAAAGGATGGTGGACTTGAACGTTAATGGAAAAGCCGCTGTTATAACTGGTGGAACTAGAGGCCTCGGTTTATATTGTGCAGAAGCGTTATTGTGCAATGGAGCGAGCAATGTGATCATCACTTCACGCAAATCGAAAGCATGCCAGGATGCCGCGCGATCCCTTGAAGAGATCGCCCGTCAGAAGGGACTTGAATGCAAGGTCATCTCATTTGCTGCTGATTTGGCCATCGAAGAGGATTGCAAGAAGTTCTTTCAATTTGTAGTAGAGCTGGTCAGCAAGGTTGACATCTTAATTGCAAATGCAGGTGCCACATGGGGTGCTCCCCTTGAAGAGCATGCTTTGACGGCATTCAAAAAGGTGATCGATTTGAATCTCACTGCAGTGTTCCATTGTATTCAATTATTCACACCAATGTTGGAGAAAGGCGGATCAGCACAAGATCCAGCCCGCGTCATTATAATGTCCTCGGTCGCATCTCTCATTACCAACGAGCCCTTCGGCACCTACGGCTACCTTTCGTCGAAAATAGCAGTATCGCACTTGGGAAAAAATTTGGCTGTTCAACTTGGCAGACGCAACATCAATGTGAACTCTTTGGCGCCCGGATTCTTCCCTTCCAAGATGTCGAACGGCTTGTTAGAAGTAGTGGGTGAATCCATGGTCTCAACAAATCCCAAAGGACGCTTGGGAACCAAGGAAGACATTCAAAACACTATTGTGTTTTTGTGCGCCAAGCAGTCCAGCTACATCAATGGGGTCGTTCTTCCTTTGGATGGAGGAGGATACTTGAACGCTCCTGCCACACATTTGTAGTTAGAACAACGGCTCCTTTGTGTATCCGCCGTGATCTGTGGGGTAATGTGTCGTGTGTTACCCAATATTCATGCAACCTCACCTGAACCTACCACCGTCTAATTGGCAATTACTGGCACTTTGATAGTTCATTATCAACACACTTCTCATGACATTGCATGTGTCAATCATTACCGGGGCTTCCAAGGGTATGTCATAGTTGGGTTAACGAAGCAGAAGCATTTTGTCTAACTTGACGTAGGAATCGGAGCTGCAACTACACGATTATTCTTGGAGGAGGACGAGGATAATTGCGTCGTGGGTGTCGCACGTACAGAAGGCGTCTTGGAGGGCCTTATTGAAGAGTTCGGAAACGAGCGCGTAGTCTTTGTTGAGGGTGATGTGAGCGATGAGACCACTTCAAAGATTGCAGTTTTGACTGCTATTCGGTTGTTTGGTCAATTGGATTCGGTGATTGCAAACGCAGGGCTGATGGGACCAGTGCTGTCGATAGCCAAATTGGATATCGAAGAATGGAAAAAGACACTTGACATCAATTTATTCGCAGTGGTCCACTTGGTGCAGCATGCATTGCCTTTTTTGAAAAGATCCCGAGCGGGCAGAATCGTGGCGGTGTCATCTGGAGCAGCCACCAAACCATACAGTGGCTGGTATGCATACGGGAGCTCCAAGGCTGCGCTCAATCACTTCATTCTCACCCTCGCGGATAACGAAGACAATATAAGCGCAATTGCAGTGGCTCCGGGAGTAGTGGATTCAGAGATGCAGGAGGAAATCAGAACAGTTCATGCGCCCAACATGGACGCTGCTGGAGCTCAGCGGTTTACCGATTTGTTCAACAACAAACAACTAGCAACCCCACAAGAGCCCGGGAAGGTTTTCGTCAAACTTGTTCAACATGGCTGGGGTAAAGATCTCAATGGAAAGTTCGTTCGCTATAACGACGAGAGTCTTCGCTCTTACCAGTAGGTGGTAGTAGCAGCAGTGAGGCTTATATAAGGACGCCCGACATTTGTCGATATTTTTATTTTTCTCAGCAATCAACTGACATCGAACCTTGATTTCTCGTTATTTATATGGCTCATCATGCTTGCTAGACAATGTATCGTTGGCCTGCGTGCGAGGGCGTTTACTGCCAACAGATCTGGATTTGGTGCTGTCCGTCATTGTATTCGGTTCCTGTCATCATCCACCAAAACACCGCCTCCTCCCCGTAGAGTAAAGGGCAAACTCATACTTTTGGCAGGAGCTTTGGCTGCAGCTACAACTGTGCTTCTGGCGGTATACTCCAAGAACGAGCCCATATCTGCAATTGAGGAGCGCAAGCCAAAAAAGACTAGTGCGTTCGCGCCCGGGGAAATTTCGGTGATTTTCGTTCTTGGAGGACCTGGCGTTGGAAAGGGTACTCAATGCGCGAGACTCGTCAAAAATGGTGGGTTTGTTCATCTCTCGGCCGGTGACTTGTTGCGCGCCGAGCAACAGCGTGAAGGCTCCGCATACGGCGAATTGATTGCCCAATACATCAAGGAAGGTAATATTGTGCCTCAAGAAGTTACTCTAGCATTGCTTGAAAGAGCCATAAAGGATGAATACGCATCAGGCCATAAGCGTTTTTTGATTGATGGTTTCCCCCGCAAAATGGATCAGGCCCTCAGTTTCGAGGAGCAAATCGCTCCATCCTCGTTCACGTTATTCTTCGAATGTCCAGAGCAAGTTATGCTCAAGCGCTTATTAGATCGTGGGAAGACCAGTGGAAGAGCTGATGATAATATCGAAAGCATCAAGAAAAGATTCAGGACATTCGTGGAGACTTCCATGCCTGTTGTTGATTATTTCGAAAAGCAGGGCAAAGTCGTCAAAGTTGGGTGCGATCAGCCCGTGGATCAAGTTTACGCTGAGGTCTGCGAAGCCATCAAATCGAGAGGCGCATAGTTAATTATATATATATAGATCCACCATTTAGACATGTAAATAAAGTATCAATTTAGAACAGCTCACCTGCAATCTTATTGCACTCACACCAGAATTCGACGGCATCGAATATTCAAAGACAAACGCTGAGACCAAGTATTTTATGAGAACTTCATACGAGCGCACTCATATTGGGGCTTGATCAAGCGTGTCAAGATCAAGACCCGCTACTACCACGTTCGAGAATCTAATTGATGGAAGGTCCCCCAGCTCCTAGAGTCGTTGCCTGCACAGAGCTCTTGTTGCCAATTGCTATTATATTCGAGGGCACCCAACCTGGGACCCCATAATATATCAACTGAATATATAATGTCCTCAGGCTTGCCACCCGGTTGGACACTTCGTGTTTCTCGCACTCATTCAAAAGAGTACTACTATAATCCCAGCACCAAGGAAAGTTCATGGGAGCCTCCTTTTGGAAGCGATAATGAGAAATTGGACTCCTATGTGAAAAAATTCAAAGAAAATGGCTTCAAGCCCCCAATCCAGGACGATGGCAAGATCCGTGTGTCGCACTTGTTGATTAAAAACAACACTTCTCGCAAGCCTAAATCATGGAAATCTCCCGAGGGTATTTCCATGTCCCGCGACGAATCGATTGAAATTTTGAAGCGCCACCAGGCAAGAATTCTCAACGGCGAAGTCAAATTGGGTGAGTTGGCATCGACAGAAAGCGACTGCTCCTCACATGCACAGGGCGGTGACTTGGGTTTTTTCGGTAAGGGCCAAATGCAACCCAAATTCGAGGAAGCTGCTTATGCATTGCATGTAGGAGACGTGAGCGATATTGTTGAGACTGACAGTGGAGTTCACTTGATTGAGCGTACAGCTTAGGCTTTTTATGCACCAATGCTCGTATTTTCACAGCGACAGATATATATATATACGACCCTCGGGTCGCATTGGCGAACTCAATGCAGCGAATTCACCAATCTACAATCATTCAGTCTCTTAATGTTTATTTCCAAGAGAAAATGATCATGAAATTCATATATCGTATGGAATAGTATAACGGGATTAACTGTCGATTTCATAAGACATTGTCCCAGTGTAGCGCTCACACAATGTCCAGTCACGAACAAAAGTACGAGCTGTAGATTATAGATCAGCTGGATCATGGGACTCCGCCTT
Organism: [Candida] argentea; assembly: GCA_030581555.1. NCBI lineage: Eukaryota > Fungi > Ascomycota > Pichiomycetes > Serinales > Debaryomycetaceae > [Candida] argentea. Next base: position 90,499 of record JAKTTQ010000220.1, read on the forward strand.
TGACACGCATAAATCTCAATATAAGCACAAACTGATCTTCCTCAAATTTGAATATCTGTCTAAACTTGACCAATCGTTTCCAGCGCCGCTCGGTCATTGTACCCAATTTCAAGCGATCCCACAAATGATAGCCCCCGACAAGTGACGAGAGTTTGGGCACCAGTAAGTCGACGGTCGTATTCTCCATGAACATGGCTCGGTCATGCAGGCGCTGCTGGTGCGCTGCCCAAACCAAAATGAAGCCGAGGTAGTTGAGGAACATGATGTCAGGTTTCTGTTCGTCAGAATTATCTTTTAACTCCGGGTAGCTTCCCACGAGTGTGAGAATGTCGGGGTTCAGCTCCTGTGTGATTTCGACCCCTTTACTGTCGAATAAGGAGATATTGATGCATAGCTCGAAGAAGGCGTTCTGTGACGCCTCGTCTTCAAACAAGGTGTGAGTATTCTTCAATGTGAATCCAAGCGCGCGCGATGCCAACTTTGAGATTTTGGAAGTCGAAACAATAGTCTTTACTTTCACATCTGACAAGTCAAGCGACATAATTTGTTCGTGCGAAAGGCCCGTGATGGTTTTCACCGGCTGGACTTGTGGAAGCGGCTCGGTGTTTTTGCCGTCCACAGAAATTATCCTCGTAGGGCGTAGTTGGATTTGGAACGGGTTATCATTCAAAGAACCTGCCAGCAGCATACGGCTTAATGAGTTTCCTTCTTTGTTACCGAGACCGACATACTGCTTTGAAGGACTGGAAGTACGAGATTTGAGATTCAGAATCTCGGGCTCAGCTTTGAGCGTCTCGGGGTCAACAGATACAATCTTGACTGGAACGTCGTTTCCGCCCATTGCGTCGGCTTTCGAATGATTCTCTGTAGATACCTCAGTTGCGGTATCGAGACTTGTCATGAGATCAACGACAGAATCATCAGCCTCCAAAGCGACATCGTTCAAGGATGGAGCGACCGTTTCAATTGACGGCAATTGGCTCTCTTCCAATTTATTCTTGGCTTTTTTCGATTTCTTCTTTTTCTTCTTCTTTTCGCTCTTCGACAGGGAGGAAGCAATATCGGTATTGGTAGTTCCTTGATTGTTCCTTTCGTCGTGAGTGATTTCGCCAGCGACGGAGGGTTCTGTGGTCATCGTGTCTTCCTTTGGAACTATCTTGGTGGCCTTCTGTGGGACACTCTTTCTTGTCGTTTTCCCTTCCAGATCTGGTGCTCGAGAAGATGGGGGTAAAGTGAAATCAACAGACTTCTGTGATTGAGCTGTGCTGTGGTCTGGGGACACTCGTTCAAGTTTAGCGTCGGCTATACGGTTGTTGTTTAAGAGCGGTTCAGAAGCTTTTTGAGCGGCCTTCTTGGCTGCTTTCTTCGCAGCCTTTTTCTTGGGCTTTTCGGTAGGCGGCTCGGCAGCCAGTGTATTGGAGGGCTTGTGCGATTCCGATATATCGGGCATCGTTAAATCGCTTGCCGACAAGCGTGGTTTGGGCAGCTGCAGTTTTTCTTGAACACGAAGTTGCAGCTCAGAGCCCGTCTGCAATTCTGCTGAAGAGGAAGCTTCTGGAGATGACTCTCTTTTTGTCGGTGTGGTCAACGGAGCTAACAACTCTCCTTCTTCCTTCCTTTCCTCGTCACTCGTCTTTTTTTCCTTCTTTCCCTTCTTTTCCTTCTTCTTCTTCTCCTTCTTGACCTTTTTCTTTTTTTGAGGATCTTCCTCATTGGCGGTTACCAGGACCACAGGTTGGTCGTTTGTATTCAGTTTGTTTGCCCTGAGTTGTTGTTCGTCAAGTGCCAGTAATGGTTCGGAATATGCAAAAAGGCTCTCATCAGAGCTTGGTTTCGATGTGGCCTCGCGAGGGTCAGCAATTGAAGCCAGCCGCGAGTCACCGAAGGACGCCCTGCCCAAGGGTATGTGCTCCTCCGAATCGGAGTCCAGGTCGCGGAGTTTTGAATGTATTCCGGACCACGATTGAACAGATACCTGATGTGGAATATCTTCGCCTGCTGGCGAATCAGACAAGTCAATGTCATCCATGTCATCCATAATGTCTGCCACTTTTAGCGGAATTTTGCGTTTGTTTTTTGGTTTGGGCTGAGAGGGGACATCTGTCATCACGAATTCTGCAAGCGCGACGTAATGTGTTTCTTGAGAAGGTGCAGCTTGATTCTGTAATAAATACTGGAGGTCGAATTCGAACTCGTCGCTATCCTCTTGAAGCCTTGCATAGTCGTAATCGGTGACCTCGAACCCTTGTTCTGGGGATTCCGGGTACGAGAGTGGACCTGAAAGATCGATAACCTTATGCAGTTTGTCAGACGCTTTCTTTGTCTTCTTCTTTCTAGGCTTCACATTCAGCATTTTGGATCGTAAATAGCGCTGGTCAGTACAGCCTACGTGGTGTACAGTTTGGGCAGACGCTTGTTTCCCGAACCAAACAAACATCCCGTCCGCAACATTGAACACTGCTCCTCGAAGTGGTGTGTTCATGTCGTTTTCAAGGACGTTGTATGTATTGAGGATGCCTGGTTATGACCATCGTTTGATGTAAGTCTTGATTCTCTTATGAGCTAGATGCTGAGATTATTCTCTAGAGAAGAGGCTTGGGACCAAAAGTTTGAAATTTTACAGGGGGAAGGGGTGTCTTCCGAGAGGGTGCTGTCTAAAATCAATAATATTTTATTGAATAATCTTTAAAAGGCGACATGGGCAGGGAGACAAGTTTCAATTTTGTCGGCTGACAAGGTGGTTTGTCACTGGACTATTATCTTCGCATGTAACGCGCATAATTGATTCTAGGGGAAAACCAACAGTAGGCTATATAGCTTATCACAAGTCATAGTCAATATTCGTACCAGAAACGCCTCGGCTCACTTCACCTAGAACACATATGACAACGCGGCCCAAAATTGGCTAAAAATGCCGGCTTATATAAAACTCACAACTCGCGCTGTTGCCTCATATTGAAAACAATGTCCTCCATGTAAATGATATCGAGAACTACTGGGGAGACTGATACTGGAGATAATAATATGAATGTACTATCTTCTAGCTATACTGAGTGTAAGGATATACACGAGATACTAAGATGTAATGGTTGAAAGGGCTATCGAAATGCTCAAGCACTTAGAAAGTGGCGATGAACGACTCGGTGGCGGCCTTCAACTGGGCCAAGTTGTCTTGAGACAACTCACCCTTGGTCTTGATAGCGTCCAAGACCTCAGTGGCCTCAACACGCAAGAAGGCGGTGTAGCTCTCTTCGAATTCCTGGATGCGGTCCAAGGGGATGTTGTCAAGGAAACCGTTGACACCGGCGTAGATAACAGGGACCTGCTGCTCAGCGGGCTGGGGAGAGTACTGCTTCTGCTTAAGCAATTGGGTAAGACGCTCACCTCTGGCCAAGGTCTGCTTGGTGGAGGCGTCCAAGTCGGAACCGAACTGGGCAAAGGCAGCGACTTCTCTGTACTGAGCCAAGAACAACTTCAAGGAACCGGCAACTTGTTTCATGGCCTTAACCTGAGCGGCGGAACCCACACGGGACACAGACAAACCAACATTGATAGCAGGACGGATACCCTTGTAGAACAACTCAGCCTCCAAGAAGATCTGACCGTCAGTAATGGAAATGACGTTAGTGGGAATGTAAGCGGACACATCACCACCCTGGGTCTCAATGACGGGCAAGGCGGTCAAGGAACCACCACCGTGCTTGTCGGACATCTTGGCGGCTCTCTCCAACAAACGGGAGTGCAAGTAGAAAACGTCACCGGGGTAGGCCTCTCTTCCAGGAGGACGTCTCAACAAAAGAGACAATTGACGGTAGGCAACGGCCTGTTTAGACAAATCATCGTAGACAATAAGGGCGTGCTTTCCGTTGTCTCTGAACCACTCACCAATGGCACAAGCAGTAAAGGGAGCGATAAACTGCAAGGGGGCGGCCTCGGAGGCGGTAGCGGCAACGACGATCGAGTACTTCATGGCGTCGTGCTGCTCCAAGGTCTGGACCAATTGAGCGACGGTAGAACGCTTCTGGCCGACGGCAACGTAGACACAGTACAACTTCTTCTTCTCATCGGTGCCGTTGTTCCATCTCTTCTGGTTCAACATGGTGTCCAAAGCGACGGCTGTCTTACCGGTTTGACGATCACCAATAATCAACTCTCTCTGGCCTCTACCAACGGGGACCAAAGCATCGACGGACTTGAGACCGGTCTGCATGGGCTCGTGGACCGAGGTTCTGGGCAAAATACCGGGAGCCTTGACCTGAGCTCTGGAAGAGGAGGAGGCATTGAGGGGACCCTTACCATCGATGGGGTTACCCAAACCGTCGACGACTCTGCCCAATAATTCAGGGCCGGTAGGGACCTCGACAATCTTACCAGTTCTCTTGACGGTTTCACCTTCCTTGACCAAGGCATCGGAGCCGAACAAAACGACACCGACCTGGCCGGCCTCCAAGTTAAGGGCCATACCCTTAACACCGGAAGCGAATTCAACCAATTCCTCGGCCTGGATGTTGTTCAAACCGAAAATACGGGCGATACCATCACCGACCGACAAGACACGACCAGTCTCGTTGAGGTTAGACTCATCAGAGATACCTCTGATACGCTCCTCCAAGATAGTGGAGACCTCAGTAGGGGCGGGCTTGGCGGATGCGAAGCGGCGAGCAACGAAGGTGGAGGTGGGGGACTGAAACGTTAGTAAACGGACATTGCGGAAAACACCAATGGGAAGAACATACAGCGCGCAAAGATCTTGCTGCGACAGTGGCAGCGCGAACGGCGTTACGCAATGCGGGGCGAGCGGACAACATTGCTTGTTAAAAAGACAAAGCTCGAGCGAGGTAGAGAGTGTAGCATCAGATTTTTTCAGCGTGGGCAACGCCGGGTACGCCGCATAGGGACGAAGTGATTGGCCAATCATCGGGCTTGGTTTCGGGCGTGTGCACACCAAGAGAAGGGGAGTCGTAGCTGTTTCGTAGACTTCCCAATAGGGTAATCATATGTAGAACGGAGAGTGTTTTACATGTACACGTGATCAAACTGAACAAATTTCACTCGAATTATCGTCCTGAGGTTGGAGTCAAGACACTGAGTATGCTTGGACTCAGACGGGGAGTGCCCCTTTACAGGACGTACGCTACGTCTCCCGACTTTTTGTCTGATTTGTTGAAGAGGGTTGACCAGGTCACTTCCAGGGCTTCGGCATTGAAACCTTACAAGGATCTGCCGTTAAAGAAGGGTACCAACAAGGCCGCCGGTGGTGATGCTAAAAAAAACGGTCCCAAGAGAAGAACTGACCATCACGCTCAAAAACAGGCGTCTGGAAGCGCACGTAGCAGTGCGGAGGCGGCAAAGACTCCACACACGTCAAAGCCACGCACCAGCGACACTGATTATCTGTCATTCTCCTCTGCCCCATCAACCTCCACCATCAAAGTCAAGAGTCACCCATTGATGAACACTTTTGGCGCTGCATATGCTGGCACATCCTTTTCGCTGGCCTCGGACTCTTCGCGTGGAGGCCCACGCAGAAACCCCAGGCCCCAACGCACAGATTCAGCAAATGCATCCTCTTCCAACTCGCAGTCACCGCAGTCCCGCCTGGCGACGTCTGCTCTGCGTCCTCAGAGAAAACCTCGGTCAGTACCTGTTCGCGGTCGTCCCTCAGGCAAAAAGGAGGTCGTTTACGCGACCACCTCGCCTGTGCTGGTTCCAGTTCAACCTGGTCTTTCCGCAGATACCCTCTTTTACGGGAAAGTCGCTACTGTCAATACCTCCGTGTCTTCGCGTGTTGCCTCATTAGCTAAGCAGACCTTGGTGGACTCCAAATATCCTTACCTTTTGCCCCAGCATGTCATTGATAGTTTACCTACCAAGCCTCAAAACCGCTTCATCGCGCACCGCAATTACTCTTTAGGCGTTGATCAAGACACATTTTTCAATCGCTTCAAGTCATTGGTATTGGGCAAGTACTCGCCATTGCAGATCCCACCAAAGCTGGTCTCGGCAACAGAAGCCGCCCAAGTTTTGTCAAGAAATGGCTCCATTTCTCACGAGCTGAAACAAACAATCGTGGAGGCCGTGGCGGGCAAGTTGCTGGCGAAGGATCTTTTGAAGGATGCTGTGTGGTTGAAAAAATAATGTATATAGAATAGATGCGTACAGAGAAGGTTTATAGTATTGGGGAGGTTCAATTGGACAACATTACATATGGTGCGATGCTGAAACATTATTGAGAACCAGATGTTCAGCGAAACCAAAATGATGATGTTTCTACGATCGATATTGCAGCCGTATATAGAATTCAAACCACAATATCCACGAGGTGGGGGAGAACATGGAAAGAGGTCTGATCCTTGGAGCAAGAAAGGCGTGCTTGCGATAGAACGACCCTTTCATAGAACGACCCTTCCATGTCTCGGACGAACGGAGCATCATTTCTCAAATATGGGGTCTAGGCTCCGAGGAATGTTGACGCGCGGATTGTTGAGAAATTCAGTCTGAAAGCTTACCTTGACTGAAAGCGACCTTGAAAGAGTATCCCCGCGACCACATCATTGAGCGAGGTTATGATACATGTTCAATTGCCACAAACCATAAATCTATTGATCCGACCTCATTTCGTCGCACTCCAGTATAACTCCCGGGCTGCGGCATGTGTACCCCGGGATCTCAGTTGAGAACAGCCAGAAACGGACGCACACTCCAGTTATTTCTTGTTTCAATTTCAGCCAAGGACGCGATCCAACGACCCTCACGCACTTTACTTCTACAGATCTGTAAATCGTCAAAAACTGTGTATTACCCAAAGAGTTACCCTTGTCTATAGAGATATGAACACATGCATGCTATTTTTTATTTCGTCAAGCTTTTGTTACTATACCAGCGCCGGCGCTGACATGGTTCACAAGTGTCTAAAGAGCAGTCGCAGCGTGATGGTGCCCTTGACGGCAGACACATCCTGTTTGCGAGCTTCGGCATAAGATAGCAAGAACGGCACTGTGGACAGAACAGCCAAGTAGCCTAATATGAGAAGAGATGCGCGCGATGCGGGTGGTCGTTTTGTAATTGTAAACATTGATGTGGTTGAGAAAAAACAACTATAGGTGATGCTAACGGGACCCCAGGGTATATATACCACGGGAGCATACCAGGTATGCGGTATGGAGCCGAAAATATTGGAATTTTATCGTTCCACAATTTTGACACAACACCTGACCTTTTTTTTTTGGCATTTTTTCTCTTCGGTTGGGCGCATATGCGATAACAATAGCTTTGGTTGTGGATGGAATTGCGATAGATATTGGGCGCCGGAACGAGGCTGCTCGTGAATTACCCAATCTAGTAATAATGTAATGACGATCTGATCTGGGCGCGTTTTATGGGGAATTTCGGGTAACGTGTGATGGATCCAGTAGCCAAAAAGCTGTGGCTGACTTGTCCTGACTAATCTTGTTGGACCTTGGCGTAGCTCGGCGGACGTATGCGACGCGTAATATATTTCGAAAGCCACACGGGAAACAAGCTTATACTCAAGACCAAAAGGCATTGCCAAGCATACTTGAACGAAAACACATAGGCGACGTCAAAATATTCGCGGAGCAACGGCACCGAACACACATAAAAGACAAGAGTCAGCGCAATACTTGCGACCATCGCAAGACACCAGGTGTGCACCGATATCGCGACCATTGCGAGCTCGTTGTATATCAAGCATGAAAAGCTGAGTGCGACCATGGTGATGAAAGCGGAAGCACGAAGCGAGCATAAAACTTGCGCCAACACCTGGATCGCCGTGCCCTGCCAGACCAGTATAGCCACCCACATGAAGAAGGTTTTGAGCAGTAGAGCCTTGCCCTCGGTCAACTCTCGGTACAACTCGGGATAGACGCGGGTAAGGCGCTCCTCAATGTCACAGTCGAGGGTCAAGCTGAACACAGGGGCCATGGTGTATACTGTTGAATAACCGACCATGAGCCATCCTTGATATAGAGCCAAAGGCTCAAAGTCGGACAGAATCAGAAACACAGCCTGAGCTACGGAAATGAGAAGCCCTCGGTGAATCACAAACTGGGCAAGATTGGCCAGGCGCTTATAGGCGTTGCGGCCATGCCACATGAGAAGCTGTTGCAAATGACAAAACTGAGTGACGCTAAAGTCGGCAGCCAACAGTGCCTGACGGCCCTCCTTGCCCACAATACCAATCCCGACATCTGCGCATTGAATCATGCTCACATCATTTCCTCCGTCTCCAATACATGCGACTCGCTTACCCGTATATTCGCGAATTGCCAAGGCGACATCAGCCTTTTGTTGGGGTGAACATCTGCAAGCAATGACTGCGGGCAATGCGAGGGCGACTTGAAAAAATTCTCGTGGAAAGTGAGCCATGTAGAGAGCGAGCGATTCGCCATCGACAAGCAAACACGCGCCAGTGTTGGTACGCAAATAGTCGAGCTGGCCCATGGCTGTTTCAGGGTCACGGGCATTTGTGACTTGGTGGATATACTGGCCGCGGTACACGAGACGGGCACTGATGGCAATACACTTTGCCGTTTCGACCTTATCGCCCGTCAACATCCATATTTTAATTCCTGCATTGCGCAAAAGCTCAAGAGTTGTGGGAACGTTATCCTGAAGTTTGTCTTCGACGCCAGTTATCCCAACGAGTTCAAGTTTTGACTCGAGCATCGACAGCACCGTACTCTGCATTTCGGCATCGCGATTGGTCATCGAGAGCGATGCTTGGGTGTAGGCACTGGCGAACGCTGCCAAAAGTTCGGGCTCCAATCTGCGCCGTCCAACCACAAGCGTGCGCAAGCCTTCGCGCGCCATGTTGCCAGTTTCTTCCTGAAGCCAATCGCTAGGTCCCACGATCTGAGCCATCACGGTGTCGGCACCCTTTTGCAAAAACCATGTGCCCCACGGGCTTTCCACCACTACCGCCATACGCTTGGTGTCCGAACTGAATGGGAATGTGTATAATAAATTGAAGGTCAATTGGGAGTCTGAGGCGGCGTGGAAGAGCACAATCAGCTTGCGATCGCGACGCACGAGCTGAAGACCAACAGCGGCTGTGAAGTGTACAATGGCCACCTCATCAGGCGAAGCCGCCTGGTACGTGACCCCGCCATTCTCGGAATCGTCCGGAATCGGAGTGACATTATGGCACAACGCCAAGATCAATACTAACGTGCACACTCTGGCCGTCAGATCGCGGCGAGTAGGAGATTCAAGGACCGAGATTAATGCGCGCACATGATCGGCGACGGCATCGAGGTCAGAAGAGAATGAGGCTGTGCCAACGTGGATCCTCCGCATGACCATATCATTCTGAGTGAGAGTTCCTGTCTTGTCGGTGAGTAGATACTCTACACGGCCCAAATCCTCAGGAATGGTTGAGGTGCGGACAAGAGTATCTGGGATTTCCGGGTCGTGCTCGATCTGGTAGGCGTAAACCGACTTGGCCAAGTCCAAATTGACGCGGAGAGAGACGGGGACAATCGAAGAGAATAGCACGAGAAACCGGACGGCGTCTATCGGCCATGTACGTTTAGGTGGCCATGATCGAGCAGCAACTAGGCCGATTGAGAGTAGAAGAACCACAACACATAAGAGTTTAGCCAAGCGGTTTACCTCGAGCTCGAGCAAGCCTGTTTTTGCTGATGGCGTCGAGGTGTTGAGGGCTTGTCGCGTGTCGATACCGGTGTATATGACAATTGCTAGCACGTTATCAGAAGCCAATACGGTATTTGCCCAAAGCGTATTATCGACGGTGAGTGGGAAGGACGCTCCTGCGAGATCTAGAGTACCCGCAAAGGAGTGTATAGATTTGCGGGGTGGTTCCACTGTCAAGGAGACATCTTCAAAGATAGCATCTAGCGATAGACTTTGAGTCGGCGCACACGCCAAGCGTAGCTTCCAATCGGTTTCTCCATCCAATTGATCGGTTTTGAGGAAGGCCTCACCGGGAGCCTCAACGTCAGTTGTATGTAAGAGGATGCAGTCAGCCGGGACCCTATGATTTTTTGGAATCCAAATGAGATTTCCAGGCTGGAGCGAAGCTGCAGATACTTGAATGGATATCCCTGAGCGGGTGACGAGGGAATAGGATTCCGAGTTGATGGCCTTGTCGCGGCGCCTACGAGCGATATCGTCCAAGGCTTCTTTGGTCAACGTGATGAGAAGAACGAATGCTAATGGCACAATGTAAGAGGAGAGGTACCCTATTCTAAGAGCCGGGACAGCTTGAGAAGCGGCAACCACCAAAAAGTATAAGTTGAAGAAGAAACTAAACTGATGGAAAAGAACAATTGGGAAAAAGGATGCTGGTGAATACATTGCATTGGAAGCTGCGTTTGTTGGAAAAGAATTTTGAGAGGTGGAGTCTGTAGGTAGCAAGTATCGCCGTATTGATGAAGGTGGGGTAGGGGCGAAGAACGATTTGGGGTCTAGTGCTGCCCATAATGAAGAAAGATGAGAAAATAGGCCTTTCCGAGGTGAAGAAGGGCGAGGAATTATAGATGGCTCATATGAGATCGAGTCTTCATCGACGATTGATGCATTCCGTGTTGGTGGCAAGTCCACTAGGGGAATATCAATGGAAGGCTGCCACTGATCACGAGCACGTTTTAGAGAATGATCAATATCTGACATCACATCATTGAGAGGTAATGATGGTGGTGTATGAGAAGAGCTCACAGGATCATTAGATACAGGAGTGTAAGGCGAGTGCAGCTTGAAAGGCATAGGCTCGTTGTTGTAGTTAGTGTTATCGTCGATGTTGTTGGCAGCCTTCAGAGGGTTTTTACAGCCATCATGAACATTTGAAACCACGGAACCACGAAACCACACATCTATATGCAGTTCGGAATTGACAAATGAATTTTTCGCACGTGGGAGGGGAAGGAATGGGTCGTAATTAAAGATCCATGCCGCCGTAAAGTAAGTGAAATTAGGTGGTAGCTCCCCCAGTTGGAGCCGGCTCTTCAAATTTAACTTTCTGAATGGCATCGAAATTTAGATTGAATCTGATGGGCGACTGATTATTGACTTCATTGATCGATGAAATTCGGACTAGCATTCGATGATGCGCTCGTCCCAGAATGGAGAGACAAGTATGTGGACTATGCTGAAGGGAAAAAGCTTATTAAAGCTGCCCTGGCAGCCATGCCTTTGCCTTTAGGCAGCTTTCTGGGGCCGCAGCCACCCACTCGCCGCCTCTCCATCTTCCATGGTTATTCTATGAGAGAGTCAAATAGGGTTTCTCCAGATCAGGCTTTCAGAGATTGGTTATATTCTCTGTTGCACATGGTGGACGAATTCTATATATCCAAAGAGCGTGAGGTTTATGAGCGGTTCCTACTTTTACAGGACCAGCTTTATCTGTTGAGAGATCATTCTATTGCTCTTCGTCGTGAGCGTTCCGCACACAATGGCATTGTGGACCCTGATATCGCCTTTCAATGGTTGCATCGCTTAGAGTTACCATCTCTCCCTTCGTTCGCGGTTTTGCGAGATTGCTTCAAAAAGTCTCTGCCACTGGCACCAGAACCTGAAATCCGCCTGGACTCCTTTGAAGATTCTCCGGACACTGAAAATCAAATAAGAAATGGAAAGGCTACTTTTTCTGACCTGATAAGTGCAAAGGACGACTGTCCGTCCCATAGTCCAGACGGATTGGACGTGGTTAGCAAAATCAGAGGTGGGACACTTGCTTCTTTACAAGATCCTGATACTTCAGATGCGGGAGTAGATACGGCTCATACACTAACGCCGCATCGCAGAGGTAATGTCATTGACCCAGACATGAAATCGACCAAGTCCGCACCAGATGTTGAGATTCTTGACACGAAAAAAGGAGAAAGCTCTAGTGGTACCCATGGTGCAATATCGCCCGAGATCCATCGCGTCCAGCTTCCTGATGGGAGGATAGGACCCACAACAAAGGATGAGGAAATTTTGCTGATTAAAGGGGGAGGCACGTTGTCGACCACCCCAACTAAACATCCTGATCATGACATCGATCCTTTGAAATGTCCTGATCTGTTCAGACCTCGCCATGCGCTCTCAGGAACTACGTCAGAATCCCGTGCCCTTTCGGGAACCATGTCAGAATCCCATGCCCTTTCGGGAACCACGTCAGAATCCCATGCCCATTCGGGAACCACGTCAGAATCCCATGCCCATTCGGGAACCACGTCAGAATCCCATAGACCCCCATCCGGCCAGTCTCGCTTTTCAGGAGAGCACCATATTCCAGACACCCCTCGAGATGATGGGTTTCCACCTCCTTTGGCAAGTTCTCGTGATCACGGGGATTCACACCATGCTTCAGCGCTGGATTCTGACACAATGATGGATCCAATCACAACTACTCAGGATAATGCTGTGCCACTCAGAAGTTCCGCTCCTGATCACGGAAAAAACTTTCCAAACCATTTACCGTCACCCAAAACTGGCACTCTAGACCATGAAATAGATCCTCTTGCCAACTCCCAGGATAGTATAGTCCCGATTCAGCCCGCAATGGAGGATTCGAATCACCCGCTTGCTTCGGCTCATGAGGCTCATTTGCATTTACCCCCAGCGACAATGCCGAGTTGTCAGGATTTATCATTATTTCCTGTCTTGAGCCCGCCTCGGGTGGAACCCACAGCTGACCAGCCGCAGCTTGGCCCACCATTGACTACCGGTCACGCTCAATCGGAAGCGCATTCAAGGCGTTCTCCATTTTCGGATCAAAAGGATTCTCAAAGCCCCAACGTCGATTCCGCAGATTCAGCGTCCCTCTACACCGAGTGGGGCCCTCAGAGCCTTGACCTTCCACGCCGCAATCTCTCTCCCGTCTATTCTGACCCTTCTGGACCCGCCACAGAGCCCACGGCAGCGCAGAAAAAACAAGCAAGTAGGCGTGACTATGCCACCAAACAGCGTTCCTTCAACATCCCATACGTCTATGCGCGGAAACAACTCAAAGTGGCCCTCTTGGAGCACTATCGCGCGTTGACATTGCTCCGCTCGTATCGCGCATTGAACCGCACGGCCCTACGCAAGATTTCAAAAAAATTCGATAAGGCGACGCTGTCAAACATCTCGACACCCTTCATGGCGTATGTTGATAATCTGGCTCATATGCAGACGAGTGATATGGTCGATAAGTTGGTCAGCCACGTTGAAGATATCTTTATTGCGTTCTTCGATCCTGATACCAACGACCGGAAACACTCTCTCGAACGGTTGAAAAGTATCGCTTACGCTATAGGCACATCAGAACTGCGGCGGCCGACCTTCCACTCCCAAGTGTACGTCTCTGGGTTTGGTGCTGGGATGGCGCTCCCCCTTTTTGTGCTCGCAATATACTTGGCCCTTGCGCGTACCCTCAATGGCTCTTTGGTCGAGGGCAAGTATATTCTCCAAATATGGGGTGGCTTCTTCTTGCTCAATCTCATGGTCTTTTTATTTGCCATCAACTTGGCAGTCTTTGACCTCTTCAAGATCAATTATAAGTTCATTTTCGAATTTGATATGGCATCGGCCTTGGACTGGCGACAATTCCTAGTGTTCCCTTCGCTCGCATTTACACTCTTGGCCTTGGTCATGTGGTTTGGTATCAATGATTTCTGGCCTCACCGATTTGCAGGTCGCGATTGGCCTTGGATTTACTTCGCGGTGGTTCTCGTGGTGTTTTTATGGCCGGGCCGAAATATGTATGCCAGCAGCCGTGCATGGCTTCAAATCGCGCTTTGGCGCCTCATGTGGTCTGGATTCTACCCTGTTGAATTCCGTGATTTCTTCTTGGGCGATATCTTGTGTTCTCTCACATATACCATGGGCAACATTCTGTACTTTTTCTGCGTGTACTCGCACCTGTGGCACGGCGTATATCAAGGCGCGTGTGGTTCATCGCAGTCCCGTCTCTTGGGCGCGCTCAGTACTTTGCCGAGCATCTGGCGATTTCTCCAATGTATGCGCCGTTTCTTGGATACTGGTGACGCGTTCCCGCACCTTGCTAATATGCTCAAGTTTGCGATCTCCATCTTGTACTATGCCTTGCTCAGTGTGTATCGTATCCGAAGGTCGAGTTCGAACCGTGCGGCTTTTATTGCCTTTGCTGCCATAAACTCGGTCTACTCAGCTATATGGGACGTGTTGATGGACTGGTCCTTGTTTCAACCTAATTCGCCCCACAAGTTCTTGCGGCCTCATTTGTTCTATGGACGGCCGGTCTACTACTACGTTGCCATTGTGCTCGACGTAATTCTCCGGTTCCCATGGGTATTCTATGCATGTTTCAGCCATCAGATCCAACAATCGGCAGCTACCAGTTTCTTTGTGGCCGTGGCCGAAATCATTCGCCGTTTCGTATGGATTTTCTTTCGTATGGAAAACGAACACTGCACGAACGTTGTCTTGTTCAGAGCGTCTAAGGATTCGCCGTTACCCTACCCCATATCTGCCCGTGTTGAGCGTGCGATAAAAAAGTTGGTGGCTCTCAAGTATGGCGCCGATCCAGCCTTGGAGCGCGGAGATGAAATCAATTCGCCATCAGCGGCTCAACATCATGCTGAAGAGGATCCTGTGCCGATACCGCCAGTGTTCGATCCTTGCAGCAAGGCCCCGTCGCACGTATCGGCCCGCGCTCTGGGAGTCCTGCGACCTCTGATCTCATCCGAAATAGGAGACCTCGAGTTGGCCAGAGCGCAGACCCTGCGCAGTACTACCAGTCGCCGCCGGTCAACACTCGCACTTTTTGGCGAATCGATTCAACGTGCACATGTCAAAGACTTTCAGCGTCGGACACCTACGGCATCATCACTTCAAGATGCTGATCTTAGCGATGAAGAGGACGACATTTTATCTGATGAGCCTTCCTCGACCAACGCACTTCAGAATAGATTGCCGTCGGTGAAGGAAGGACCTTGATGGATGATTGAGGCTCAATCAGAGTTGATAGAAAAACAAGGATCACAATTCAGGAGCTCTTGCCCCAGTGGTTCGCTTACAAAGGCATCGAGCATAATCACGGAAGAGGATAAGAGGCATTTCCAATTCCACGACTATGTATAAGAATAAAAGTCCACAAAAAGTACGATTTCTGAAACTTTTCCCTCTTCATTCTGTGAGAACTGCCCATTAACATTTCAGTATTGACCTGCTGACACAATGGTCTGAACAGCTATTGAATCTGTAGTTGAGAGCACTTGATCCTACTTATTGTCACCGCTTGCAACAACATACTATCTTGAACGTCTTTGATAGATAGTCCAAAATACGGTTCAGCGCGAAACAATCAAGTGGAAAATCTATCCCATCACCAATGCAAGTTTGCAAGCAGTTACAAGATCAGAAGTTTCCCATAGCCATCAAGGATGATCAACCGACAATACCAGAATGTCATATAAGCGACCCGTGCATCTTGATCATATGAAGGAGATCGTTCTCATCAACAGATACACCAATGACCCGATTGAGATCATTCTATGAAGTAGCAAGAAACGGGAACAATCGACTGAAGAAGGACGATGTGATGTGATGCTAAACCAAACAAAAACAGCAAGGCATCCAGTTGGATTGAGTTTCCACGTTGGTCATTTACAAAATGGATTTTATCGATCATTACCTCGATATGTAAATCTTCCACGCCACTCCATGAGCGTCCGCCTACTTTTTAATGTGCAAGCTCCACATGCAAGCTCGACAAGCTAAACAGACTTGATAAATGTCGCTGATCGAACTCAGAAAAGTTCCGATTCAATAAACCGTGTTTCCATTGGCACGACTTGAAAAGAAAATAACGGGCGAGAGTAGATGACTGGGAGTCCGTATTATTGGCGTTGCTACTCGAGTAGATGACTGGGAGTCCGTGTTATTGGCATTGCTACTCGAGTTGATGACTGGGAGTCCGTACTATTGGCGTTGCTACTCGAGTTGATGACTGGGAGTCCGTATTATTGGCGTTGCTACTCGAGTTGATGTGCTGTTCTTTCAAACATCCAAGTCAAGAAAAGACTCGGTTCAACATTGTTCATTTTGATTGATGTTGAAACGTTGCGAAATTCAACTCTCCATAATATCTTGCCGTTGATGTGCCTCTCTTAATGATGTGCCTCTCTTAATGATGCCGCGTCCTGGTATCGATGTCCACAAACCCCTGATGAGGGATTTAGCGGTGTATAAAAGAGTGGGTTTTAGAGACCTTCGCGTTCCCGTTGACCATGATCATCGCTCATCCCACTCCTGATGCTTTCCCCTAGCTTGCTGCCTTTCGCAGCTATAACCTTGGCCGCGTCACTCAATCTGCCTGCACCATCAATTTGTCTGCCAATCACTGCTTGCCTGACGACAACATCCTGTCGGACAACCAAAATTGAGTGGGGCCGTCCACCACGAACAAGCTGTCATGCCACCGATTCTTGTCAGGTATTCACCGCTTGCAAGGTCTATAATCTGCGTGGGGCATTTGTTCATGGTGACACCAGCGGCTCGAGGCCCGGTCATATCTCGTCACCGTGACTCAGACCAACCCTGCGACCACTCACGCGACTATACGGCCCTACCGTCTCTTTGACTGTTTCTCCAACCTATTCTTCCCAGTGGGAAGCTCAGCCGGGAGTCTTATCAACCTCTAACTTTACTGTATCGGCTTTTCTGCCCACTACTTCCTGTCTGCTGCCTGCTTCACGACTTTTGCATACAATCTGTTTCACCCTCACAAGCTCCGGCACTGACAAGTTGCGATACTATAGTTGCGAAAATCTAATCACTTGCCGAGCCACAACCTCCTGCGGTAATATGAGTACTCCAAAGCCTGTGACCATGACACCGACAAACCCACGAGGCTATGTTCGACCCCTACCATTCGTTCGACCCCTACCATTCGTTCGACCACTCCTACCATTCGTCGGGCCCCTCCTTTTGTTACCCCTGACCATTCCCCTTCTCAGTCGTGAGCTCCGTCTGGACTCTTATGGACCTCATACTTGACTGTTTCAACTTGTGTACCCGCCACTCCTTGTCTGTTGCATACCTTCTGTTTTACTGCCAACACTGCGGTGGGAGCCCAAACACTGACGATTTGCAACATGATAAAAGCCTGCCGGCCACTTCTGCATTTAGTTCCCGGAAAGCGCCTGTACTAGCTGCGGTGACCCAGACCGCTTCTCTGATCATATCCTTGCTCTGACCAAATAGCCAATTGCATCTCTGACAGTATCTCTAGTTACTTCACCGGGTATATCTCTGACCGTCTCCTTGGGCCTGCCGCAAAGCAAACGCTTGGAGCCTACTTTTACCACCATCCCCCTAATGTCGTCTATGGTCACTTCTTAGACAAGTCTGGTGATGGGAAGCACCATTACAACAGCACCCTCGCTGGTCTCTTCCGACCCCGAAAGATCCTTGTGGATGATCAAGACGGAGGTACGAGCTAAAATCAATTTCTGTCCTGTACAACCATCTTCATGAGAAGGTTGATGACCTTGCGCGTATGATCAATTGTCGTAGGAGATGTATTCTTAGGGGTTTTGGGCGTCGTACAGTATTGGAGTGCTTTTTGTTTCCACGAACCTTTTTGCGAAAACCTAGGCCACTGTTTAAAAACTGAGGTGGGTGTATCCGCTTAGCTCAATTGCTTCAATCAATAGCATCAATAGAGTAGCTCTTTGACCGCTTGTATGACTATTAACAACCCCCTCGTACTTTACTGGGCTACGTCGTACATTTTTACATTGGTCGCTACATGTTGCGAAGATTGCTGGAATCATTTCAAGCTTTGCTTTTCCGTCCAATGAATCATGTATTTGTAGCGAATTATAAACGTACAAAGACCGTTCTTGGTTCATATAAACCCGCTCAAAGCTTTTGTTTCTTCTCTACGTGCGGCTCGTCCAATCCTTCGATAACATGAGGCACAGATGGGAGGTCGTGAGCGTTCGTTGTGGGCTTCAATGCTGGCGTAGCTTGATCGGCATGGAAATCCTTGATTATGGAGTCCACATCGTCAATGTTCAATTTACGTACGTCGCCCAACTTCTTGATCTTGGTGGTCACTTCCTTACACTGTTCGTCACTCAAATGCAAATTCAACTGGTCGACTCTAGATTTGATGGCGTTCCAACCCGTCAAACGATTCGCAAAATGAATGTACCTGGTCAATCCGAAATCTGCAGGGTTCAAGATCTCATAAGTGCTTGGGTTAGCCAAGATGGCTTTCGCGTGGATACCGGCCTTGTGGGTGAAAGCGCAAAATCCAGTGATGGGGTTGTTGAATGGGATGTTTACCTGGACAGCCTCTGCAACCAAGTTTTCCAAGTCTCGCAACTTGTGTACCTTATACTTTGACAAGACATAACTGCGATCAGCGGCAATCATCCGTGCCATGAACCCACCCAAGGGGGTAATGCCGTTGCGCTCACCGATACCCAAAACAGAAACATCCACCAATCGAGCCCCACCTTCGAGCGCCGTGTATGCGTTTGAGATGGCACAACCGGTATCATTGTGGAAGTGACACTCGATATCACAGTTGACAACGGATTTGAGAGTGCGCACCAACTCATACACCTGGCGGGGGTTGGCGCATCCCACTGTGTCGGCAATACCAACTCTATCGACCCCGATTTTGTCGACAGTACGATAAATATTGAGCAAGTCTACCAAATCCGAGCGGAAGGAATCCTCAGAAGAGAATCTGATCTCAATGCCCTTTGACTTGACAAACTCAATGACTTCGACGGCGCTTTCTGCGATATAGCTCATATCTTTTCCGTGAGAGTACAGTCGCAAGAACTGAGACGTGCCAATGACAACATCCACACCATCAACGCCGGTCTCAACGGCCACGCGCGCATCATCCATGTGACAACGGATATGAGTGAGGATCTTTGCCTTCAAGCCCAACTTGCATATGGCCTCGCAATCGATGCGAGACTGGGCAGAGGCAACGGGCGAAGTCAACTCAATATAGTCCACACCGAAATCATCGAGGGCCTTTGCGATTTCGATCTTTGTCTCTGTTGAGAAGAAGGCATTAGCAAACTGTTCCCCTTCACGTAGAGTAGATTCAATCAATTGAAAGTTTGAGACATTCGATAAGAAATCCGCGGGGTTCGGGCCATATGGATTTCTATTTGCAGAACTCAGAGATACATGAGCCTCTTCAGAGATCTTCTTGAACCCTTCGTGCGAAGACATGTGCGGCGAAAGCTGTTTACAAATATATGAGCAGGCCAAATCCTGTACAGGGTGTCTTGAGACCGTAGGGTTCTGTGGGGCGAGCATTATGCAGTCTCGAAAGTAATAGAACTGAGTCGATTGGCTATATAGAGAATATACTGGGGGGTACGTAACAGCACTAGTTAGAGGATTTCTCGCCGGCGACGGCCTTGAGTTTCTCGTTCAATTCATCGAGCTGAGCCTTTTGCTTTGCCAATTTCTCTTTCAAGGCTTTCAACTGTTCGGCCTCCTGCTTCTTTACATACAAGAGCTCTTCACCAGCCTCCTTTTCTTTGAAGTTGTTCAACGCAGTACGCGAGACGGAGAAGGAGCGAGAGGGGGTGGCGCGGATGGAGTGCTGGAAAGTTCTAGATAACATGATTGCTGAGGGAGTGGTGTATTGGGTTCTCTCAATTACTTTGGTTTTCCGTGGGCGGCCGGCGATCAGGAGACCTCGGTTCAGACACGCCGATCACGGAATGCGGCGGCGGGTCACGAAATGCGGGGGGGGGGGAGCTTCAAGATCGTATCATGTTTGTTTGACTATTGGTAGATAGGTAGTAAGGGATATTGGGGATCTAGAGCGGGATGATATATAATTACTGCAAAGCAGGTACTACAGGATCGACCTGAATGATATAGATTCGGGATTCGCAATCAGAGAGTCCACGGAACCGTAGTGCATGCATGTCGTGAGCACAGCAGCAAGCTGATTCGGCTCATCTAGCTATTGACTTACTCTTGTTTCGATAGACAGTTTCTTGATCCACACGACAAGGGAAATCGAGTGGATTCCCCGAATGGATTCCCCGAATGGATTCCCTCCTCCCATGTCTTGTCCTTACCCAGCTCCAGATTTCCCCCTCAAGGACTGATCCCTATCTAGCCATCGAATCAGACTCTGGACGAGACAGATATGGTCACGAATGACACTACGATTGCAATGAATTGTATCGAATTGAACTTGTGTTTTGACTGTCCGTACATCTTATTTACAATAAGCTGGATGGTATGAACTTTGCCAGTCTATGGGTTGTGGATAACAATCCACTAGCACGTGCAGTTTTGATGGCCATTGAAAGCTTCTTTTGATTGGCATCAGAGCATCCTGTGACTGATCGCGGCAAAATCTGACCTGTAGAAGTCAAGAACTTTGATAAAATCTCGGGCATCGTATACAAGTTGCGCGGATTCACTCCCGTGGCCTCGAATGGATCCTTCCGGGTGAACTTGCGATTCCTGCGGTCCATCCCAACCCTCGTGGAGGAAAAGTCAAATGCATCATAGGTATCACCCTCTCTGAATTTCTTTGTGAACCGCGACAGAATATTTAAAGGTGGGTCGGCTTCCACCACAGTCTTGGTGAAGCCCATAAGTTGATTTGCCAATGAGCTTTCCCCAGCGGACTGCTTGGATCTGCGTGGCTTCCCACTAGGGCTCCCACTCATCTCGGTTTCCTCGGCCTGAACTGTCCACAGAGATTCACTCTTCATCTCTTTACTTGAAGGGATCGCATTTCCGAGTCTTGCGCTTGTCCTCAAAGACCGTTTCAACGTACTAGAAAGCATCAGGCCTATTCACCGAGATTCATTGTTACTAGCTTCAACTGTTAGCAGAAAATTTCAATTCTCCATGTATCACGTGCACACAGGTCGTGTATTATGGTCAAACCGGTTCCCGGCACCGGCCTCAGTGTAAGAAGAAAAAAAAATACGTTGGTAATCTGCATATAGGCTCCAGAGACGGTCTTTATTAGTGATCCTACTTAATCTCAAGTCTCAGTGTGTCTCGCCTTCCACTTCTCGCGCCCCTAACCTCCACAATATACTATACCCCACATTTGCATCATGGGCGAACGTGGTCCCGATCAATGGTTAGAGCAGATCAAAATGTGCATCGCTCTCTCAGAGTCCGATTTGAAACAGCTATGTGAATTGGTCAAGGAGCTTCTCATGGAAGAATCGAATATCCAGCCCGTCCAATCCCCAGTCACTGTTTGTGGAGATATCCACGGCCAGTTCCACGATTTGCTCGAGCTTTTCCGTGTTTCTGGCGGCTTACCGGCTGCTGATAATAATACAAACTTCATCTTCTTGGGTGATTATGTCGATAGAGGGTACTTTTCTTTGGAGACGTTCACTCTCTTGATGGTCCTCAAAGTGAAATTTCCACTGCGTATTACGCTCGTCCGCGGAAACCACGAGTCACGACAAATCACACAGGTCTACGGCTTTTACGAAGAGTGCTTGACTAAATATGGGTCTACAACTGTTTGGAAGTACTGCTGTCAGGTCTTTGACTTTTTGACATTAGCAGCTATCATTGATGGCAAAATATTATGTGTGCACGGCGGATTATCCCCTGAAATTAGAATGTTGGATCAAATCAGAGTCTTGAGTAGGGCCCAGGAGGTTCCTCATGAGGGCGGGTTCTGTGACTTGGTCTGGTCCGACCCGGATAACGTCGATACATGGGCAGTTTCTCCGCGAGGCGCGGGCTGGCTATTCGGCTCAAAAGTCTCCCGCGAGTTCAATCACATCAATAATCTCAACTTGATTGCTCGTGCGCATCAATTGGTCATGGAAGGGTTCCGTTATCATTTCAAAGAAAAGGATGTTGTCACCGTATGGTCAGCTCCCAACTATTGTTACCGTTGTGGTAACGTGGCCAGTGTTATGCAAGTCGATGATGACTTGGATCCGAATTTCAAGATATTCTCAGCCGTCCAGGATGGTGATTTGGCCGTCAAGAACAATACCAGCAAGCAACAGCGCAGCGATTACTTTTTGTAGTGAGCTTGCCAAGCAGCCCCCACCAGAAAAAGTCTCTCGATTCCTTTACCTAAATGATGTCTCATCCCCGAAGTTTCCCATCAGGCCACGTCTTTCGCTGAGCGTCAACATCAACAGTTCGAGTCACGGACATGTCTCATCAAGAACCACCCCATGGGCCACAATATGGCCTTATGAGATCTCTTTTCGTCCAAAATTGTTTTCTCGTCCGCGCTCCGATTTAATCCCACCATCGAACTCGCGAAAAAGTCGTTGTTTCTTGTATAAGCGGCCCCACCCTCGTAAACTGTTACAATATAAAGAAAGTGTTTACTCAAGGTATAGTAGACCTCATGCTTCACATCCTTGAGTGATACATGTGTATAAGGAGCTCTGCCTTCTTGATTTGTGGTTGCAGTCCATATCAACACACCAACAGAATCGTTCCGGACCAACAGTAGGCTTGAGCAGTCTGGAATTGAATTAACATGGACTATACTAAGCCGGTGGTACGGACCTTTTATTGACCCGAAACTCTTTTTAGAAACTCCTGTTACTGGCTTTGTGAGATTCCAAGACCGTGATGCTTCAGATTATCTAGTTTGATGCTTTATATAATTATGCCTTGTTCTTTCTTCTCTTCCTTTTTATTCCAATGAGCTTCTTGGTATCATCCGAGAGACCAGAATCTTTAGGAGTCTCAGGCTTTTGTCCGCCCTTGTTCATGTTGCCCTTTTTCAGCGATCCCTTGCGGCCCTTCTTCGCAGATGGACCTGCATCGTCTTCATCCTTTCCGCGCTTCCGTTTTTTATTTTTGGAGTCCTTGTCGTCAGTAGATGATGGGTTGCGTGCGATGAACACACGATCGCGCCTGCGCTTCACGACTTCAGCGTTTTCGATTGCAAATTCAGCAATCAAGCGTCTCTTGGATAATCCCTCCAACTTTGCAATCTTTTGTTCTTCTTCACTTAATCCGTCAGTGATCTCCTCGAGTGATACTTCATGTGCGTTCAACCACCTCAACCCCATTAAAGCCGATTTGTGGTCCCTAAACTCTATGAAACCATATCCGCGACTTCGGCCAGTCTCGCCCAGTCCCTTCACTTCCAATACGACCTTTGCTTGTTTGACAACTCCCATAAGTTTGTTTTTCTTTTTGGAATCCTCGTCGCCCTTCTTCAAAAACTCATTCGTATCGTGTTTGTGCTTGATGGATCGATTGAGTTCCTCCTTTGACAATGGCTGTCTTTTTTCCTCCTTCACTTCGGTGGCGAACTGGACCACGGCCTTACGTCCCAATGCTTTCAATGCTTTGGGGTTCATGGCACGCGGCAAGTTACGAATAGCAAGTCTGGTGAAAGATAAGTGCAACGAAGGATTCTTGTTCAACTGTTGCACACGAAGCTTGAATGACTTTTCTCTCATTTCCAAATCGGTTTTGGAAATAAATTGTGCAAGTTTAGAGTTGGTGGTGATACGGCCTTCATTCAATAAAAATAAATTCCGCTTATCGGACGCACCAGGACCCTTTCCGAGAGCATCTTTGCGTTGGAGAGAGTTGCGCTCCGCCAAACGGTCTGCGGAACTGCGGTCTACCGCAGCAGTAATAGAGAGAATACGACCTTGATAAACATAGGCTGGAGACACATCGTCAGCAATCAACATTGATGTGGTATCACTGGTGGGTGCATTTTTGAGACACTCGTCATACGCCTCTTCGCCCTTGAAAGCAACGAATGCAGAGCCTCTGGCCAATCCGGTTTCACGGTCCATTACTGGTAACGCATACTTGACGGGGCCAAACTTTTCAAAGTGTTCTTTCAAAGTCTCGGCATCGGCATCGTATGGAATATTGCGCACGAAAATTGAATACGCTTCTTGTCTATTGCTTTTCGCTCTTTCGGGCTCAGGTTCCGCGTCGAGGATTATCTCGTCCTGTCCATCTTCCACCTCATCATCGGTATTGATTTCGTTGAGTTTTTCGAAATCTTCATCTTGATCGTTACCCTCTCCATCTTGATCGTTACCCTCTTTATCATTGTCTTTGTGTTCTGTGACGTCATCACCCCCTGCGTCTTCGGGCTCTTGATCCTTGATATCTTCCCATTTCGACTTTTCCAAAGCCAAATCAACGGCAACCTCTCTACCGTCAATCTTGAGACCCACAGAGCCCTTGACTGCACGTTCAGCAGCAGCAACCTTCTTCATAATGACAAAGGCAAAGCCACACATTTTCCCGCCCTTTTTCTTGGGAATATATGCGTCAAAAACAGCGCCATACTGGGAGAATAGTTTCTTCAACTCTTCTGGCTTTTTACATGACCATGGCAAGTTGCGCACAATCAAACGAGCGCGACGTTTCTCGACCGGGTCCATTGACTTGGAATCTTGTTTCGAAGAAGACGGCACCGGTGCGGGTTGAGAGCCGTCTTTGGGTTTGCGATCTCTGCGCTTGGCGACATCCACTCGCAAGAGTCTGTTTTTGAATTTGGCCTTCTTGGATTCTTGGAGGGCCGTTACGGTATCTTCATCCATAGTGAAAGAGACGAAACCAAAACCTCTAGACTTTTTCTGATCATCCAACACAATCACAGCATGCTTTACTGGCACAAATTGTGAAAAGTATTCCGATAAATCCTCTGAGGTAGCATCAAAGGGAATCGACCGAACAAAGAGAGTTTTCCTATCCAATCCATCATCATTGAGAGATTCAGACTTGACCAGCTTATCTTCCTCGATGGACTCAGCTAGACCGTCCTCTATGATGTCTGTCACAGGCACCATTGCCTCTACTTGGGTATCATCTGACATGGTTTATGGCTGTAGAGGTTACCTTCAAAAATTCAACCAACGCAAATTTCACCCTCATCGCTACCCGAAAAAATGCCCCATCGCACCTCGGATCGATATCGGCTATATGCAGGTTGGTAAGACGCTGCGGTAATCATTAGTCGATGAAGATGTCGTGAGAAGTGGATGGCGGTTGTATTCAATGTAGTGATCATCTCATTTTAGATATCATTTCTTCGATACTGGACTTTGCGGCAGCATTCGCTCCAGGGATTAGCGATTTCAAAAGTGTGATATCCTTATTGGCGTGCGCTTCTTGTGCCGCTAGCAAATAATCATCGTTCTGTATAAATAGAGCCACGCGATCAGAGTAACGTATGTTTCGGCAATTCCGAATGTATATCGAGGTATGAGTCGGAGGAGCTCCGGTTGCGAAACAAGCATCCACAAAGGGTTTGAACCCAATGGGAGACTTTAATTCTGTGGTCGGGTTGACCGGTTTGCCGCCCGCGACAAAGGCCAAAAGCCGGTCATTCTCGCCCATTGTGGAATATGTTTTCAAAACAACGTGCCACAACGCAACTAGGCTAAACTTGTAATCGCGCGCGATTGTTTGGGCCGGCTTGAGCTGGTGGATTCCAACTAGCTGCGCAATTATTTCGGCTAGTGACTTGCACAGGTAAAAGCTTTGTTCGTATAATTGGGAAAGCTTTGTCTTTAGGGCAGTAATTTCCAATTCACGCTTATAATGTTTCGACATTGCTCGGGATCGTGAGTTTGCATCGGCTTGCTGCAAATTCGCGCGGAAAGAGTTATTGTCCTGCTCAGATCTGAACCCATTTGATATATCGGCTTTTAAAAGCTTTTGGTATACGATTTCTTGCATATCCATCTGTGTATAGTACATGTTTTGCAATTTTTGATCGGAATCAGCGACTGTGTTGACCCAAAAGTTCCCAATAACAGGACCAGTCACAGTGAGGGATTCATGCGGCAACTTGACTCCTGCATCTCTCAATACTCGTGATGACGTATCAGTAACACGTTGTTTGTGGACGTTTTGACATAAAATTTCGAAAAATTGAGAGAGTGGTAATATTGATTGCAAATGACCCAATAAAAGCGTAGCAAGATCACAGTCGATCGCCTGAAGTGCTTGGATCAACGCTAACTCGGGCTCGTCGAACGCCAAGAATTGGACAACTCTCTGGTGAACGCTCGGTTCCAAGTTCAAGAGCATCTTGCATAGGTCGATGCGTCCCTCCACGTAAGCGGTGCGTGAAATGGTTTTGACAGGCAAATAATTGCGACCATCACGGCTGGCGGATATGAGTTTCTTGGCAATTATCGTCAAGAGGTCGCTGTCCGTCATATCGAGTTCCTTTTTGATCTTGGAACTACACCAGTGGGCATAGATTAGTGCAAGATACTGGCGCAACTGAAGGGTATCGGCGATTTTGAGAGCGACCAAATGCTGGTTCCGCCTGAGTAACATTTCGAAAATAGCGTCCCATCCAAATGCTTGTAACTGAGTATAGGTAAGAAACACTGCATTATCGAATGAGCGCAATTGATTCAAGACCTTGAGTGTATTGAGCACATGCAAATACCTGTTTGAATCAAAATTCTCGCCCGTATATGCCTTTGCGAAAGAGACTACTTTCAAAATAGTCTTTTGCCATAACAAGTCGTCTTCATGCAATGCTACGTCCAAGCATGAAGCAAGGGCTTCACTGAGGGTATGATCGGTTTTCAAAACTTCGATGTTGGCATCTGCTTTGCACGATCTCGAGGCCAACTTATCGTAGCAATCAAGCAATATACTGGCAGGAGAATCGGAGCCTATCGAGAACATACTTTTAGCTTGCTCAGATACCCTTCTGAGAAACTCGACTTTGGTGGGCGTAATCACCATAAGACCATCGCTCAGAGTCTTGAGAATAGGAATTGTCTGTTGTGTGGTGTTGTGCGCCGATGTCAAATCAAACGCCTCATCTTTTTCGCCATCGTAAAAGAACAGAATCGCTTCCTCTCCAGGGCCAACAAATTTCAACTCGCCCTTGAGAGCTAACGCGACAACGTCATTACCACACCAGTCAACTTGCGTGGGTTGGCTCAATTCCGTGCTAGTATCATACTGCATGAGAATTCGGTCATACAGATTATTGACAACGTAAATTCGCGATTCGGACAATGCGCAAAGGGCAACAAGCTTGCCATTGGGAGACGGAGATACCATTTCGAATGGCCCTGTGCTTAGGAAATGGTCCTCGACGGTGAATGAGTCGATTTCAAAATCAAGATGGATGCTGACAACAGTTGCTTGATGAGCGACGAGCAACTCAAAAGAGTCTTTGTGTTGTATAGCATTGATGCAATGGGTATCGCCCTCTAAATCAATATACAATTGATATGTTTGACCCAGGACTAGATTGCACAAGACGAAGCGATCTGAGAACTGGATGATCAAGAACTTCCTATAGACAATCGAATTGACAATGACAGTTGATTGATCAGTGGGCAAGTCCGCATCTTGATCCAAGGAGCTATTCAATGTGATAACGCTGCCTAAAAAACTTGTTTCAGAGAACGTCCCTTGGAAATCAGAGTAGACGCGATAACGACCACCAGACATAAGGATCACCAAGTCTTCATTGTCGAACGCAAAGGAAAGTATATGATCCTGAGGGGTGCTGTTGTAGACTAGTCTCCAGGCCTGCTTCCCATTGGGGGAATAAACGTCAATGACGCTGGGGTATTTGGCAGCACGAGAAGAAACGGCGATTAGAGTCAGACTATCCAGGACAGACACCGTATAGTTGGCGCACAAATCATCCAACAGCCATTCCAAATTATCAAAGCAAGTGTGTATACTATAGGCAGCATCTTGTAGGTGATGCCATGCTAAGCTTGGGTTCGGGGGCATTATCAAGCTGTTTTGAGAGGGAGCGTGAAAGCCACCATGTGCTGCTTTTTTCTGCCTGCGACCGCCAAAATTCAGAAGGCACCTTCGATTAGACCTACCGAGCTTCGAGAAATGGCAGGCTGTACATACTTGAGCCTAGTATCAGCAGATGGTTATACGTTCGGAGTATTGAAAGACGTGGCACTGATCCTGTCGGTGTTACGGAGTACTCAAGAGTTCGAGGAGGGTGTGACTGGTCGCATTCAATTAGATATGGATGGCGAAATACTCGAATGCATCGTTGAATACCTCTATCATCACTACAAATATAAAGATCAAGCAGATATCTCGAGTGTGCCAGAGTTCAAGATTCCCACTCATTTGGCACTTGAATTACTCGTGAAAGCTGATTATCTCGATATCTAAGCACGTTCGGAATTTGTCGATTTCACATGTAAATACACATGCGAATGTACATGCAAATGCTCATCGAGAGAAAGCGGGTACTGCAAAGGCAAGTCTTGTGCACCACACATGTATACTCCCGCGGGATTCCGGAGATAGGTCACCGCAAGAGCATTCTTCGTGGAAAGAAGCTTCACCTGTAAGCCATCCTGCGTATAGTATAATTAAATCCTACCCCAGGCCACAGGCCTCACGGACGATCGGCACTACTAGAGATGTGGTCACAGCAGAAACCAGACACCAACGGGACTAATAGTTCTTACTGGAGAAGTCTTCGTAAAATATATTCCTTGCTTCATTCATATGGCCTCGCTTCTTGAGACGTTGTCTCAAGAGACCGACCTGTTCTTATCAGCGGGGAGTTCGGGGCTTTCAAGACTCGTTCAGGAGTCGGATTCTATCTTGAGTGATCTTGAAACTTTAGAGGCCTCCTTACTGCAAGAGGTCAAAAATAGCGATGAGCCTCCTCCAAATTTGATGGTCCTTCAACCTCGGCTCGATTCTTGGTATAAGCTGTCTATACGGGGCTTGAAATTATACAATAACGGTCTTGGCAGATTCACTAAAACGGTATTGTCAAATCCTTCATTCCATAAAGATTTGGACGATGCGTATCTCTATAAATTGGTGATCAGCGACTCTTCTGTGAGAGTAGGCTCCCATACAGACGACTCCCATTGCAAAAGAGAAGGCCATGATCCCTGTTTCGAGGCTCGCAAACTCGAAAATCACGAGCAGCTTCAAAAAGCTATCTACCTTCACTTATTGAAGAGCGGCCATAGCGATCTTGTGCGCCAATTACTAGATGATCCTGATGATCCTGGCTCGTGCGTTATTGAAGAGTCAGTTCTATCAAGATTCGACATTTTGAAACAGGTCCTGGAAGATATTCGAGAGAGGCATGATTTGACATTAGCGTTGAAGTGGTTTTCGGAGAGGCACGCGTCTACCGGGAACAATTCGGACGACCCCGCAGATGATGATCTCGAGTTCAAGTTGCATACTCTTCAATTCCTGCTCTTACTAGGAGAAAAGGGTAGTTCTGTGGAACCTCCAAATATGCAAAACCTCATGGAGGCATACTCTTACATGGCAAACAATTTCAAACGATTCTTCCGAGATTACTTAAACGTAATCAAACCATTGACAACCCTTCTCTTGCGCCGATACGCGAGTCTCAGCGACGGGGATGAGATCACTGGCGTGAGAACTCCCACTCCACGTATATGGAAAGAATACGATGGCAAATCGAAAATTCCTGGCAAAGCCCGCGGGTCGGAGTTTGTCCAACATGTACTTGACAGCTTCGATTGTATCCACCAAAACCAAGCGATCTTTGCCAAATTAGTAGATGAATTCACCGAGGTTTTCTGCAAGGATATGAATCTTTCGAGTGAGTCTTCCTTGTTTCAGAGCATCTTGGCGGGCTTTGTGTTCATGCCAAGCTTTCACAAGTATACCAGCATTGAGCGAAAACTCTCTGCAGTAAGAGATAAAGCGCTGGCGGGTAAGCCCAGTGCGGCTGATCCGATGTCGGTGATCAAAGAAGGTGCCGATCTTCCCTTCCAGCTCCCAGATGGCCCGCGATTTTTATTTCACCATCATCCTATTTTCACATGCCCAATATCGAAGGATCAGCTCTCCCCAATGGATCGAGTAAAACTCTATGAAACAGGGAACGCCGATCGCCAGACCACTAATGATAGCCCTTTGGTGGTGCTTAATTTCTGTCAGCATGTTGCATTACGTGAAAGTGTTTGGCACTTGTCCAAGAAAGGCACCGAGGTCTTCAAATGTCATTATTGCTATGAAAAGCACAAGTATCTGGATGTAACGAATGCTTGCTTTATAGATTATTGAGCACCTTCTTCATCCATATCTGATCGCTGTGAAGTGATCGATTATATCACATCACTAATTTCAGCCAACGAGCCAACGATGGCTGAAATTAGTGCGCCCCAATTTTTTTTTTCGTAACCATCTCACAAGACTTTTGACAGCACCATGGCTCGATCCAAGAGGAAAGCTGACCCAGATGTCACCTCCTTGCTAAAAGAAGATTCCATGCTTGGTGAGCCTTGGGTCCCAATGTATTCTGTTGATGTTGACTTTGATTCGAGTCATTTTCAGAAGGCAATGGCCAATCTTATACGACAGCCCAATATCAATTCAACTGTCATTATGCGCGCCGACATCCTTCGTGAGAACGTCTATGATCCCGAAGAGGGTGATACTACATTTATAAGTAAACTTGTGCGACAAGAGCCGAAATTCCTAGCTTCCGATAATCCCGAGGACATAATCCTAATGCGACACTTGGAGGATGCCGAAGTTAGGCATGTTCCGTTAAAACTGAGCGCAATCAAAATGGTAACCAAATCGGAAATTGTCCGCCGCATAATACCTCGAAACCCTTACAAGGATCACGTCATAAACCAGACATGTCTTATAATGGCATCCGAAGAAAAGGTCCCAACGTCAGTGCTTGTATGCTATATTCCGCATATACAATCGGCCGATGAGACTCCGTACTACTTGCCTCCCGTATGGGGAGTGGGAATATTGTACCATGAAAGCACTGTGTCGGTACAGTATCTTCCATTTGATTTTGACGACCACACACAAAAAGATATTACTAGCTCTTTGCGATCGTTAGATCCTACAGATAGAAGTATTCGGATTGCTCTTCGTCTATTGCAAACCGCGGTCAAGCATTCTGAAGGCGCAAAAAGTGGATACGAAAAGAGAGTTAATCATGACATGGTAGTTCCCAAAATCGCATTCCAAGACCGGTACATTGCATTGAAGAAAAAGTATTCAGCTCAGCTTGTTAATCTGTGGTGTGAAAGCACCGATCCAAAAAAGCACGTTTTCGAGGATCTCGCAATTGCCGCATTCTTGATCGAGCTCTGGCGTATCCGTTACCTGGGAAAAGAGTCTTTTGAGTTCCGTGACTTGGGTTGTGGCAATGGATTGCTTGTCTACATTTTGAATATGGAAGGATATGTGGGGAAAGGTATAGACGCGAGAGCAAGGAAATCTTGGGCGTCTTATCCTCCACAAGTGCAAGAAAACTTGTCGGAGCAAATTGTTATACCAGGGATATTATTGCGACCACACCCTGCAGTTTCGAGGATTGTGCCCAATGTTGTGGATAATGGAAGGGTTTTTGTTGTGCCACAAGATTCAAACAGAAAGGACGAGCCCAAAGAAGATAAGACTGACGCCACGTCTCTCACGGATGATAATTATTCAACATTCACCTCTGCCGATCTCTTGAAATCACCTCTGGTGTGCACCACCGATGATTTCCCTGAAAACACCTTTGTGATTGGCAATCATTCTGACGAATTGACTTGCTGGATTCCTCTATTGCAGTTTCCATTCATAGTGATTCCGTGCTGCTCACATGCATTAAGTGGGGCGCGATTCCGTTACAGTCCCGTGAAACAATTGGGACCACCGGGGTCAAGCACAAAATCGTCGACATACAGTGCCCTAGTGTCACACGTGGAGAGTTTGTCGCAACAAATGGGATGGATCGTCGAAAAGGAGATGTTACGTATACCCAGTACACGGAATGCGGCTATAATCGCTACTGAAATACAACCTCAAGTGCGTGGCGATTCTACTGAGACGCAACAGACGAGGATTTTGGACATTATTGCACTAGAAGGAGGCGCTGAAGGATGGGTCGAGAACTCAATGGCTTTGGTGAAGAAACCGCCTCGAAATCACTGACATTCCAGAGACCAGCCGGCGTTAAGTATCACAGATCGCGCCAGACTGCTCCTCTATATGTTGTATAGGACGCTATTAAGAACAATCGGCTAGAGTTTACCGAGAATTGGGAGCGCAAGTTGGTTTCAAACCCTCAGACTTGAACATGCGGCTATTCTCGTCATTTAGTTTCTTCGGATAATTATATACGCTTGCAATCTTGGTGTCACATATGAACTAGGTGCCTTGGACTAGCACTGAAGCTTCATCAACCTGTGTAAATTGCACGTGCCGATCCCGATTGGAATATTTCCGACACTGCAACGGCCACCGCAACCTGCTAGCGATCCCATTCTCACCATGACAGGATCATCTTCACAGTATGTTTGGATCGATCACATCAATTCTTATGACCTGGTACTAATACGAGTAGGTTCCAACAGCTCGAAAAGTTGGGAGAGGGCACGTATGCCACCGTCTACAAAGGTCGGAACCGGACGACGGGAGCCTTTGTGGCATTAAAGGAAATCAACTTGGATTCAGAAGAGGGCACGCCCTCTACGGCGATCCGTGAAATCTCCTTGATGAAGGAACTCGATCACGAAAACATCGTGACCCTCTACGATGTCATTCATGCTGAAAACAAGCTCACACTAGTATTCGAATACATGGATAAAGACTTGAAAAAATATCTGGAGGCTCACGGTCACCAAGGTGCGTTAGATCCGAAGGTGGTCAAGTCTTTCATGTTCCAGCTCTTGAAGGGCATCATGTTCTGTCATGACAATCGGGTATTGCACCGGGACTTGAAGCCGCAAAATTTATTGATCAATAATAAAGGGGAACTCAAATTAGGCGATTTTGGTTTAGCCAGAGCCTTTGGAATCCCGTTTAACACCTTTTCAAATGAAGTGGTGACTTTATGGTATAGAGCGCCGGACGTGTTGTTGGGGTCTCGTGCGTATACAACCTCAATAGATATTTGGTCAGCAGGATGTATCCTCGCTGAAATGTGCACGGGCAAACCGCTTTTCCCCGGAACGAACAATGATGATCAGCTCATTAAGATTTTCAGATTGATGGGTACGCCCAATGAGTCTACATGGCCTAATGTTTCTCAATATCCAAATTATAGGAATAATTGGCAGGTTTATGCTCCTCAAGACTTGAGATTGATTGTCCTGGGACTTGATTCTATGGGGTTGAACTTATTGCAAAGCTTATTGCAAATGAGACCAGAAGCCAGACTCACCGCGAGACAGGCTTTGCAGCACCCTTACTTCCATGAGGCAAATAATCCTTCACCTTTAGCACATCACATGAACGATCCTTATCAGCAGCAGCAGCAGCAACAGCAGCATCATCAAGGAATCAACCATCAATCTTATTAGGTAGTGAGTTGCCCGGAAATCTGGACGTGATGCGAACAACTGAACTGGACATTATTGCCACGATTGGTCCCGCCATTCAATACATCCCTACTTGAAGATGCACTTATATCCGTTCTCACTATCTTTGCACATTTCAAGCAACATGGGTGCCAAGACGCCGTCCTTGAGCTTGCGTACACATTCCCACAATGGGCGGTCGTCACTAGCCTCGTGAGGTTCGTAGAACTTTTGTATAAGCCGTTTCAAGCAACATAGAATCTCATAACTAGATTGCTCATTTGCTTCCTCTTTGGATTTGTCATGGTATATGGTCATCAAACGGGTGATGGGGAACGTGGAGCTCCGCAACGTTCGTTTAGCGGCGAGCGAAATTAGATTTTTGATGATCTCATTTAATTCTGTGGCAGCGTCTTGATCCCCTTGCATTATTCTGGGTTCATAAAAAGTAATGAGGGAATTCGAAGCAGCATCGACGTCTTGCAAATAAAACCCATATTCTCGAAGTTTGTCTAGGAGTGGTAACAGCTTTATTAGCTCGTCACCGCTCTGGAAATAGAACATTGGGAATGGGGTGCCATGATCTATCATGGGGTTGGCGTAGACGAAAGCATCCTTGGACGTATCGAAGTAATACGATTTGCTACCGTTCGTCGCTTGTAATCCTCCTTCCACGCACGCTTCGAGTTCGCGAAAATGTGACCCGTTGTGAGCTTCAATGAGGGCCGCATTCGCGTCGCGCGCGGGTTCATTGATTTCGTCTTTGTTGATTCTATCTTCGAGGGCGTCCAAGTGGAACGAGATCTCCTTAATTTTGAACAATATGAAGTGGACTCGCGTGCGCGATTCTCGCTCACCCACTTCCTTCGACGTTATCAGTACCTTCGAATCTGGCTCACGTGTATCTCGCGAATGAGAGCTACCGAGCAAGGTAGCTCTGTTGATGAAACAATCAAAAAACTCTTTCGAAAAGAATCGATGCGACAACACCCTGACATCCAATGCGTGGCTGTTGACTTTGAAAGAGTCAACTTGCAGTTCCAACGCTCCCATGCAAGAAACCACTCCCTTGAAGTGTGAATCTGTTTGCAATGAGGCAATATCGTTCCCACGATTGCGCCACGTCAATCGAATATCTTGAATTCGGGACGATATCCTGCTCATGTTTTCATCAAGAGGGACTGGATCGTCCATATCGAGTGGGATCATATAGTGTGATTTGATCATTGATATCGCCAAGTCTGAATTGGGCCATGCGCCGTGGGATTCGCCTGCATCTCTAACTTTGAATATCCGATTGCAAAACTTTGACGTCAACGGTAGAGAATTTCCTGGGCCCGCAAGGACGAAAACAAGATGCAAAACATTTATGGGAAGGTCCTCCAAGCTCATTGATTGGCGTGGTGAGTTTCCAGAATGAATTGACGCCGCGGTGGTCGTTTGATTTGTTTTGCGTTTCTTAACGGGATCTGTGTTTAAGTGCTTTTTCCGTTTATAAAGTGGCACGGATCGCTTGCCCGTCGTAATGAACCCCATAGTAGACTAGACATGCAACATTCAAAAGCCTTGACTAAGCTATTAACGGCAAGAAAGATTTAAAGACTTGTGTCAGTGCACACTGCACATTAACGCCTTCCGAACGATTCGGCGATCGGATGCGATGAGATGCCATCGCCGATTTGATCTTGGTAATATTTTATATCTTCATACATATCGGACACGTGCGTGGCGTCTCCGTCTGAATTTGTTTGGCTGCAAATCGGTCCCACACATCCAGACACGTGGCAAACTACATTGTTACTTTAGCGATAATTGTTAGGTATTGAGGTTATGCTACTTAAGCTTTGAATTGATCTTCGGTGACTCCGGCGCCCATTGCAGCAGTTGAGGAGATTCCTCCTGAAACCATTTTAAGAATGGAGTCAATGTACTCTGCACCCGACCATTCCTGATGCTTGACAACTTCGACATTGCCCTCGATTTCAGGTTGCTGGACGGTTGATCCATATGCCCTCATTCCGATTTCCACATAACGGCGAGCAAATTGGTCAACTGCCAAAGCAGTGGTGTGCAACCCTGCCAACGTGATGAATTGCCACACGTAGCCCAACTCACCCAAGCGGCGGATATAAGTCTCCTGATCTTCGGGCAGCATTGCCTTGGTCCAATTGAATGATGGCGATAAGTTATATGCGAGCCACTGGTCGGGGTATTTCGATTTGATGCCCTCTGCGAATTCCTTTGCCTGGTCGAAAGCAGGCAACTTCGACTCCATCCAAATCAAGTCAGCAAAGGGGGAGAACGAGCGACCGCGCATCACTGCGCATTGAGTGCCGCCTTGGTATCTGTAGTAGCCCTCTCTGGTGCGGGCGACATCCCAGTTAAAATATACTTCCTTACCCAAGATCTCCTCGGCAATGCGACGAGCCTCCTTGTTCGAAGTCTCGGTAAGAGGGCCGACCTTTTCAGTGAAAGATCTAATCCACTCTGTTTTGTTGGAAAGCGACAGCGCATTGATCTCGTCTACAACAGCATCCTTGAACAACTTGAGGCCGGCAGCTTCCATCCATTCGGATTCAACATTGGCTAATGCAGACCCGGTAAGTCCTTGGGCCTCAGCACGAGCCATCACCACCACCAAGTCTTCTACTTCGGGGTTAGTGGCTCCCTTCACGAAGTAATGATCACGGGAGTCAATGGTCGATGTAATCAAGGTGGCAGCTTCAGAGTCTGTACGAGCCACTACCAACAATTCAGACCCAAGAATGTCTGCGGAAGCGCGAATGGCAACTAAACGGTTGATGTGCTCCAGCACGGGTACCAAGACCTTGCCAGCCATGTGGCCGCACTTTTTGGTGCCCGGTGCTTGATCCTCGATGTGGATTCCAGCGGCACCTCTCTCAACAAACATTTTAGTTAACTTGATGATTGCAGTGATACCACCATGCCCGGTGTCACCATCAGCAATGATTGGTCTCAAAAAATCAATATAAGGCACCTTCGAACGCTCGCTGAGAGACATGTTCATGCGTGCCTCGTGCTGCTTGCGGTCATGAAATAATTGGGCGAACCACAATTGTTCAACCTTATTGGGAACAGTATCCATTGGGTAGTCTGCCAAGTCCGGGGAAGGCTCATTAGATGTTGAGGCAGTCGACGAACATTGCCATCCCGAAACGTATATCAGGTCCAAGTATTTTGCCATTTGGGCGACGTGAATAGCGTCCAAAGCTCCAAAGGTGAATGAGGCAGTTTTATTCTTGTCGTGAACCTTCAAAAGGTCAAACATTTTAATGGCCTGCTTGGACGAGGGATAATCGGTGGTGATGGTACCTCTCTTCTTGGCAATATCCAGGGCAGTGTACGCGCGCTTAGTCTTGGACCAACGAGGCTGGCTCCACCATTTTTCGATGCTGGCGATATCCTCCTGGAATTTCTTCTCCTCTTCGTTTAAGTCAATAGTAGTGTAAGTCATTCGGTGTATGGTTGGTGATGTTGGTATTGGTATAGGTGTTTTTTGTGTGATATCTCTGAAATTGATCATACACAGGCGAGTATCTCTCTATAAATACCCCACAAGTGTACCCCACTTAATTGTGCATAAGACTGAGTCGGGGCAGACCGTGGCCGAAACGGGAGATACTGCTCGAAACAATGACTCAGATAAGACTCGGGTGGGCGGGGACGACGATCCCAGATGCGCGGAAGCACATTTCCGCCGTGGGAAAGCGTGGAACGATCCCACGACAGATCACAAAGGGGTTCCACTCTCCGCCGTGTGTCACTAGCAGCAACTATGTTCCAGTTTGTTGGGGTTACACCGGGAGAGGACCAGGTCACTTGAAAGCGGTTAACATTTTCCACGAATATCGGATCTATCGCAAGGCTACTGTTTTTCGACTAACAAGACATTTTGCGGAAAATGTGGGGTTATCGAGACGGATGCCACGGAGACGGAGCACGTGAAGCTCGGGCATAAGGATGTCAAGATTTCAAGAAAGTTTCTGGCCTCCGCCCGAGGATTCTCTCCGGTGAGCCGAACCCCCAAAGAATTGATTTATAAGCTAGGAACACACCAGGCGAGTCAATGCGGTGGTTGTTGTGTGTGGTTTCCACGTCAAAAGATGATGGGCGTCCAAATAATTTCGAACGACATTGATCCGATATCACACCCGGCCATACCGTCCATTCCTCTCAGGTTAGCTATTCATCCTGATGGCTAGTTGACTGCTGTCGTTTAGGTATACCGAGATGATTGTGGTATATAACTTTGTATGGTAGTTTCTCTGCCCCACGTGCACGAAATATCGAGTCGAGATTTCGCAAGATCGAAAAAAGGATGGGGCTAGACCATCGGATGGGGCTGGCTCGTCGGATGGTAAAAGTGAACGGCCTGATGGTGTTCACACTTTCATATCTTAACAAGAAATTCCACATACCGTGTAGAGCCCTCCACATATCATATTGAATACGGAGCTGACTAAACCCTATTGTTATTATCTACGTGATTGAAATGAACAAGTTGGCGCGATGAAATTCCCGTTGGAGACCATCGCACCGATCAGTGCGGTAAGTAACACTTAACAGTGCTTGGCGCTTGTACAATGATATTCTTATGGGAAAAAATGACGGTCACCTCGTATGCGGTGGTATAAAATGTGTTTCAGGTATGACGAGAATTGTGGGATCCTGTAAAATTTCATCACACTTATCACACTTTCTTTGTGCACACACCCACGCATATCCATACTATGTGGGTATAGGTGCTCTTGAGAACCTACACTCGCAGCCTCATATTTTTTCAAGGGGGCTTAACCCGTACTATGTGGGTATATGTACTCTTGAGAACCTACACTCGCAGCCTCATAATTTTATAAGGTGGCTTCAGGGGTGGACGTGGCCGACTTAACTTTTTTCCGCACTGATCCCCTCTTTCCGCCCGCGTCTGATCTGAACCATAATGACGTCATAATTTTGGTAACCGCAGGTGACACGGTGGGCTATTGCCAAGGTCCCACGCGTTGTTTTTCCCCTATACGGAAACGGAGCCAGCCACAAATTGATTCATCTGAATATTCCTCCCTCAAACCTTAAAATCAAAAAGCTTCAATCATTGAATCAACTTGAGTGTATATTCATCTCGTAAAGGTAACGCATGTCGCTGAAGTGTCGTAAGTCTACATCCTATGTGACTTCTTCATAGTCTCGACTATTGCTATATATCATCAATATAACCCCTGAGGTATGACCTCCTGATCTCGATAAGCTTTACGGCTCCGACTTTTGATCGTCCTGAAATACGCAATTTCTTTTCGAGCGCAATGAACTCTTTTTCGCAAACTCTTCGTCTAGTGGAGTCAATGATTGTGGGAAACTATAAATAATCTGGCTCCGCCACATTCCCCAGGATGACGGAGTTCGCAGCGGATTTCTGATCAACGATCGATCTTTGATGACCGGGCCTGTATCGACAATGGTATACTGGGTATTTCTCACTCTTTTGGCCATCTGTAATGCCTTCCCTGCAGCCGTGGGCAACCCCTTAGCTAATGCCAAAAACAACCCTAATGTTCGCCTTTCACCGAGAGGGGTAGACTGGGACTATCAGAATCAAAAAATACGCGGTGTCAATCTAGGCGGATGGTTCGTTCTCGAACCCTACATTAACCCATCCCTTTTCGATGTGTGGCTGCAACCTGGTGACGATTCTCAAGTTCCAGTCGATGAGTACCACTATTGTCAAAAATTGGGCAAGCAACAGTGTCAACGGAACTTGATAGAGCACTGGAACACATGGTACACAGAGTCCGATTTCGCATTGATGAAACAGAAGGGACTTAACCTTGTTCGCATTCCTATCGGATACTGGGCATTTCAATTATTGGACAATGACCCTTACGTCCAGGGACAGCAAGCCTACTTTGACCAGGCACTTTTATGGTGTCGCAAATACGGTTTGAAGGCGTGGGTGGACTTGCACGGTGCTCCTGGGTCTCAGAATGGATTTGATAATTCGGGCTTGCGCGATCAGATCGAGTTTCAGCAAGGAAATAATGCGCAAGTCATGATGCAGGTTTTGGAGCAAGTCTTTGCAAAATATGGCCACGATGAATTTTCCGACGTCATAATTGGGATTGAGTTGCTCAATGAGCCGCTCGGGCCCAGACTCGATATGGACGAATTAAAAAGCTTTTACTACGCGGGATACGACAGTTTGCGTGGCCTGAAGCTGACTATGCCCATGATCATCCATGATGCGTTCATGCCTATGAACTATTGGGATAATGATTTTAAGGTCGATAACGGTGATTACTGGGGTGTTGTGGTAGACCATCATCACTACCAGGCATTCTCCGGTCCTGAATTGCAGCGTGATATTTGGCAGCACATTGATGTTGCCTGTCAGTGGGGAAAAGATGCCAAGACCGAATCGCACTGGAACGTTTGCGGTGAATGGCTGGCTGCCTTGACTGATTGTGCTCGCTGGTTAAACGGGGTTGGAAGAGGTGCTAGAATGCTGGGTGACTTCGATGGTGTAAACTATATCCAGTCGTGTGCGCCCTATATTGCCATTGAAGACTATACCGAAGATCACAAAACGAGCGTCCGCAGGTACGTTGAAGCTCAATTGGATGCATTCGAGCAGACGGGAGGCTGGATCTTCTGGAACTGGAAGTGTGAGTCAGCCGATGAATGGGATTTCAAGCGCTTGACGGATCTTGAGCTTTTCCCACAGCCATTGGATGCCCGTTGGTATCCCAACCAGTGTGAGTTTCGAGCCTAAATCACTGGCTGCGTTGCAACTCTTTCTCCCCTTCTATTCTTCATGGCTGATGATTGCCCTCTTTCTCGCGTGTCTCTGGGCTATGCACTAATCAGCACGCACAGACTTCATTGACCACTACTCCCAGCGTCTGAATCTATTTTTAGAGATTTGGGCTGCCCTCATCTGGGTGTCTCATTATGCCACCACCCATATCCGGCCTCAATCAGCATATCAGTTTCACCTGACAATGCTTCCGAGCCTTGCACACACATTCTTCTTGAGTAGACGTATCAATCCCTACATAACATCGTCTAGTTTTCAAATCGCGGCAACCATTACCGTAGAGACTAACTTGAGAACTTGTTGTCGTATCGCGAATCACGTGGTCCATTCTTGGCTGCGACGCTCGATTTTCACTGGTGATGGGTATCCTGATCTTAACTGAAACCTTCCATGATCTACTTGTTTATGTGATGGAGTCTCTTATACCTGCAGAATACTATTCATATTTCGAGTATTTGCCCGATATTCAAAAATGTGTTAATACAGTCATGATAGTGGCACCTGTCGTCTCGTACGGCACTACTTGCTGGCAGCTATACAAGAGAAAGACGTCTCATGGCTTTTCGCTTGATATATGTGCGACCATGTTAATGGCTGCTCTGCTACGAATATACTATTATCATGTGAGTCCATTCGAGATTACCCTCCTTTATCAACTGATGGTCATGATTGGAATACAAAGTATGCTTCTTGCGGTGGCCTTGAGGTATCGGCCAGGGCATTATGATCCCGATATGCTCCCAACATTGCCACCACTCATGACTGAGATTCGTAAGAAAAGCCCGGAACACAATCCAGTCTCAGTGTTACCCACGGCAGTATCCGTGGCATTCGTTCGGTCATTAAAATTCTTCGATGTCCATTATCAACGGCCTTTTCGTTTCTGGCAATGGAAAAGTCCTCGCACATACTTGCGGTTCATGCTAGGCTTTCTCTTGCTATTCGCTCAGAGCACCCTTTTATTTCGCGATCTGCAATGGTACGCCAATCTCATCGGGTCAATGGGCCTTTTTATTGAGGCCCTTCTTCCACTTCCTCAAATCCTATTGTTGGCGCGGCTCCAATCGACAGAGAACTTCAACGTCATCCTCTTACTTTCGTGGCTTAGCGGGGACGTCACGAAGCTTTGTTATTTAATCTATGGTACAAGTAATGTATCGGCAATTTTTCTCGCTGCAGGCCTCTTTCAAATGTCCTTAGACATTTTCATTGCATTTCAATATTTGACTCTCAGATTTGGAAGTCTATCGGAAGTCGACGATATCGAGATGAAGCGTGTCCCACCCGCAGATCTTTGAAGGATCAGTGCACATCCATATGCGAGTGTCGAGATTGGAGGGAGGGGGGGATGTCACGCCGCAATCACACGATCTAGGACTCACATCAATGGTCGTCGTCTCCGGTTGAACCATCCTCGACATATTTTGATTCTGCGTCATAATCATTGAACAAAACAAGTTGATTTTCAACACTCTTCCGGAGAAACCGGAAGCGTCTTCAATTCCCTATTCAATAGATGATTCACATTAATTTTTCTGGATTTGGATTTCGAATGAGCAGGGGTATAGTGCAAATCTTGAGGGCGTTCATCATGCACAGACATTTTTGTTACTTTTCCTGAAATATTTTTGTTCTCTTACTACCAGGTCGCTCGTATAGATTTATCCCCACTTTTACGTAGCAAATCACCTTACCTAATTTGCCCGTCCGAAGTCATAACCTAATGTCATTTCTCAGGTCCCTCGCTTAACTCCGCTGGGTTCATGAGGACAATTTAACCCAACTAGGAAGTCAACTTAAAGAAAAAAAGTCTCCAACACTTTTTCAAGTTCATTCAACATGGAATACCGAGGAACCCTGTCATCTTAAAGTCAAAGCGCTAAATCGACATAACCCTTATCTATGCCAGGCCTGGGCGTTGTTACCGGCTATGGAGCCTCCTCAAATGACGAAGCGACGATCTTGAATGAATTTTCCGCCTCTTCGACTGCACCTGCTGGAGAGCTGCGCGACCCTCCACCGGTGACTTCTCGGTCTGCCCCTATGAATGAACATACAATTGCTACCGCAAAAGCTTTATTCCTTGAATCTCTCCCTGACGGATCGGAGATCGCCTTTCGAACATACCTCGAGAATTCCCAAAATCCAACTATCTTTAATGCCTCCAAGTATAACGAGTACTTAAGAGAGTTCGGTAGGGGGCCAGGTGTTGCTTTCGAGCCGCCTGGAGAGCTCGATGTCGAAGAGAGAAGGGCCTTCCGAGAGAAATGGAAACGTGTCGCCAAGGGGTATAAATTAGACCGCGGGGTTTTGATGAAACGCAAGGGCTCCAGCAATGAGTTCAAGCGTGTCGCAATGGTATCCGATGCCTTCGGGATCATCGCATCTCAGCATTTGTCAACATCGCAAGATTCTGACAAACATTATTCAATATCGGAAACTATCGCTCGGGTGGCGGGCGCATCTCATGGCATTAAACATGCAGATACCAGATTTCTTGTTCTGTTGTGTTTGAAATGCAAACGTCTGCCTCGGCAAAAGTCCCCACCCGGAAATACTGATTTGAATGTGAGGCGGCCTTTCAAGCATCTCTTTATCGACTACGTCAATCTCACGCGCATTAGCTCAAATGGGTACGACTTCTTGTTAATTATTAGAGACGTATTTTCGAGCTTCGTTCGACTTCATGCATTGCGAGCGATCGATCCACGACGAATTTGTGACCTTCTCCACAAGTATATTTCCCAATTTGGGGCGCCCGATCTCATCCAACACTTTGGAAATCCTTTGTTGGATACTGCCGTTGCTTTAGTTGGCAAGGAAACAGGTTTACGACTTGAGCTTTCATCGCTTGTGTCCATCGCCGATGCTAAACGAGCCGAATGTATGCAGCGTGTCGTTAAATTCAAATTAATTGCGTGGAGAAGAATCTATAAGAGGACTCAATGGGATTCCCACTTGCTTACGGTTGCGAGATCAATAAACCTGGACCCCAACTATGATTTTCCACGCCTTAACGCAAACAAAATTGCGTTAGGGCCCAGGCGCGCTTTCTTCATCAAAATATCACATGAGCTCACGGATCGCTCGCTCGGTAAGACGCGATTCATTGATATGATGAGTGAACCCGACATTGACGTGGACTTGACGTCAAGGTCAGAGGCTTCCGTCGGTTCCTTGCCTCACTCCATTGAAACTGCATTGAGCCCGTTCACACCAACAAGTGAGAGAATCATACCCGAACAGGGGCAAAATAGACACGAAATCGCTAAGCATTTTAGTGAGTTCGCGCCTCTTTACGATCAAGCATTTAAGTATCAGGGGGCGAAACGGCAAAAAGTGTATGGCAAGTAATCTATAGGGGGGGAAAGAGGGCCCGGCGCGTTTAGCTCGCAGATCAAATCATAGTCAGAAGAGAGACAATTGTCGGGTGACTCGAAAAGGCCGATTATGAAAAAAGCCTCGCTGATGCTCAGATGAAGTCACCTTGAGTAGTCTCGCACGTGCATCAACCAAAGTAGCGTTGAATCATTGAACTGGTTTCACGCTATGTCCAGATTATAGATAATGCATCATCAGCGAGGCGTGCTATGACTTATTCAGTCCATACCGAACATAAGGGTGATGTGTGAAAACAGCATTCTACCAAAACCCTGAATCCAACCGGTTCAAAGGTAAACGCATTTTACTTCTCCCCATGCATAACCGAGTGTCATGAATATTGTTGTCCTCGTGTCAAATGTCTTCTACATGGCTGTCGCGTCATTAGCATCACCTCC
This sequence comes from [Candida] argentea, assembly GCA_030581555.1. Taxonomy (NCBI): domain Eukaryota; kingdom Fungi; phylum Ascomycota; class Pichiomycetes; order Serinales; family Debaryomycetaceae; species [Candida] argentea. Next base: position 134,358 of record JAKTTQ010000220.1, read on the forward strand.
GGTAAAACTGCTAAAACTTTTATTCTTTAAAACTAGATAACAGTCCCCCACTGAAGTACCAAGGCCAGATCTACGAGAGTTGCTGTGTGCGCGTCACTTCGAACAGCGAGTGCATAAGGAGTGATTGGATGACCACACCGTCGCATCGATGTGTTTCGGATGCAGGTAACTAAGGCGGGGTTGAGACCAAAACCCTGGCTTCCAAACTAGTTATCGCAAGCACCTGGCCCAGTCACGACTATGTTTCTTTATTTGCCTGATCTGCCCTGGGTTCAAAAACCTTTCACAACGAATCCAAGGGGATGTAACACGGCTAAAAGACTGCAGCTACGCTCATTATAATCTTATCGTATAACATGTATCATTCGTAAAAATCTATATAAGAAATTCCCCTAAACAAAGACATACTCGACGTTTTCCTTCGCTTCATTGATCAAGTTGAGTGCCTCGGGTCCGCCTAGCAAATGCTTGACTTTGATGTGACGGGATAATGCATCGCCGCGAGAAAACGTCTTTTCCTTACCATTTCCGGGGCCTCCATAGCGACGACCTTCGCAAATCACACAGCGAAAGATCTTTTTCTTCGTCGCATGGACAGTCTCTTGATGGCGGATGAGGTCGTATGGCCTCGAAAACTGCTTTCCACAAGATAAACCCGTAACGGGATTGACAACATCACATTCGTGGTTTGGATTTTCGGCCGAAATCTCGGCGGCAGTGCGCCCGCCTTGTTGATTCTCGTCGTGAATATGAGTGTCGGCTTGATGCTGTAGGTACTGTTGGCGCAACTGCTCACTATGTTGTTCTTGCTGTTGGGGATGTTGAGGATATTGATGATGCTGGATATGGGTACCGTTTGTGATGGCCAGGGAAGACGGCGCGGGCGGCACACCAGAGAACAGCCCATCAAATGGCTTCGGCTCGTCAAGATAACCTCCATGCAATCTCCCTGGAACCATGGTCGGCGGCGCCGCCAAAGGCACATATGTATCTGCCGGAGCAAGATAATTTTGAGGAGCAGGATCCGCATAGACCATGTCCTCGTCTTCATCTGTCAAAAAATAGTTGTCCTCGTCCTCATCTTCCGAGAAATCCTCTTCTATTTCTTCGTCGAAAGCATCGTTGAAAAGGTAATCATTCTCGTACCCAGGTATCAAGCCATTCTCGAAATTGTCCTGCAAATCGAATTGGTTCGATACAAAGAATGCCAGAGGGTCGTTGAATTCATCAGCAAACCCGCCATTCACAAGCTTTGAAGGTGATATTCCGGGGTTGTACAAATATTCTTCATCTTTCTTGGCGGACATCAGGTAATCGTTTGGCTCATAGTCAAAGGTAGTGACAATCCGCCTTCGGCTAGGACGAGTAGCCGTATTCGTTAAAGGCGGTCGCTGCGCAGCAGCGCATATCGCGGAATTGGGGTTGGCATACTCTGTGAATGGACTAAGCTGTTCTGGGAGCTGCTCCATAGCTCCGAATTCCATAGAATCCTGCAATGGTATATTGCGGGGAACCGCATCAAGTATCTGCTGCTGTGATGATGGCTGTGATGAAGGTGGAGGCATGTCCGTTGTCAGCTTGTATTGGTCGACGAAAGAATCCGGAACGTTGAGCAAATTAGAAAGGTTCGCATCTGTAGCACTTGGAGTCTGATTGCTGTAAAGGTTCAGGCTAACAGAGTTCAAGCGAGAAGCCGGCTTCGGCAGGTCACTTCGAAACAGGTTCCCATAGCTCTGATAATTGTAGTTTATATTTGAATTTGATTGGGAATAGGGGGTGTGGTTCTGATTTAATGGAGCAGGCGCGGGGCCCAAGTTCAGAGGCTGACTCTGGAACGGAATCATCAGTGGTCTGGATTCCATTGGGCTGTTGCGAGACTGGTAAAACTCGTCGTCCATAACTTCAGTATTTGTTCTTTGAAGGGCGGGCATGAATGCGAGCGATGTCATGCTCAAGGGCAGGGACGGAGGGAGGGGTTCAAATATAGAAAGTGACAATTCACGCACGGAGGATAAAGTCGGTCAAGCGCTTAAGAGAAATGGACACGCAATAGCAGATTGCTGAAGAAGAACCTGAGGTGTGACTTGGCACTAAAGAGTGTACTATTAATTCTTCGTTTGCTAAATTGCATGTGCAGCAAGCACTGCACCTTAAATATCCTTTTTCTCCCAATCACGATTCCATGTCGTTCCCGGAGTGCATACAGTGCGGTCAATTACAAATGCCTTGTTGCTACACGAGCTGAGGCTAGTTTGGATTTTTGGAACTGCTACGAACAGGAACATAGCTGTATGAAGGGCTTCGACGCCTTCTCAGGTCCTCCTTTTCGGTTCCGAGGTCTTATCTTCCAATATACTATGGCTGTGATCCATGAAGCTCGCTAGGTTTTGGGGCAGCTCATCGCTTACCTCAGTGACGTCACTCTCACGTGATATGTGTGATTTCATTTATTTCCGCCAGAAATCTGGGCCAGCTGGCAAGCGTCATCGGCGTGGCTTTGTTAAACGGAGGTGGGATTCCTCGTCTTTGACACAACTCCGTTAGTAAGCGATCGTCACTCGTTTATTTTATTGGGGCGTTTTGTTGGAAAAACAAGGATATGTTCTTATCGCCTGATATGCTGAGGCATGATTTCTTTGCTAATACTTGGTGAAACGTCATCGGATTTATTTGTAGATAATGTCATACTATTTTCGTGAAAGCCCTTGCTCCCGAACCTCGTCCATCCCCCTCATCGCCAATTCCTTATCCAAGTAATAGTATTTTGGACTCATTTTTCCAATATCCTCATCGTATTCAAATACTAGCGGAACTCCATTCGGAACATTTATTTTGCTGATATCCTCGTCGCTCACTTCGCTTATGGTCTTAATCAAGCCTCGTACAATCAGACCATGCGTTACTAGAAGCACCGTGCGGCCACCATCGCGAAGCTCTCTATCGATGATATCCTGCACGAACGGGATCAGTCTTTTGATTGCCATGCGCAAGCTTTCTCCTCGGGGAAGCTCGTCGCTAGGCACTTGGTCGTAACGTTCGTCAATGGAGGGATCACTCTCTGTGGATCTCGTCAATGGTGGGGTACCGTCAATATCTCGCCGAATATATTGGTATAGTTCTTTTCGTTCTTCATCGGTGTTCCCGAGCAGCATAAACACATCGTGTTTATCGCGACCTTGATATTGGCCATAATGACGTTCGTTCAATCGCCACAGCTTGGTATCATCCATCCATTGACGTCCAAGTTGTTTTGCCACAATTTGTCCGGTTTCAATCAGTCGTCTGAGCTTGGACAGATATAAACTCGTAGGCTTGAGGCCCGCATCGACGATAAGCTGGCCGGCCGCGGCGGCCTCAGATCGGCCTTTTTTGGTGAGATCGATATCAATCCATCCACAGAACTTGTTCTCGTGATTCCACTGAGACTCGCCGTGCCTCAACACAATCAATTGAGGTGGCATTGATAATGTTCTTGTTGTTGGCGGCAAAAAAAGGACTGCAGATTTCCGATATCGCCCGGCTCGCTTCACGTGTTTCGAAAGACTATCGGAGTTTGTAGTTGACATTCTGCGATCGAGGTTGTTTGATCATTCTCAGCCATCCAAGCAAAGTCATTTCGCGGGTAGGGGTGTGGCTTATGTATATGGTGTTTGCTCTTCGCGGGACGTTGATTAATCGATACGGACGCCAAAAACACTGAGTTCATCGCGCTAGTTTTGATCGTACAATCGAGAACATCTTCGCGATTGATGTGGTTTAGTCTCTCTGTGAGATGGTCGTCATGCGACTTTCCACCACCATCTGGGTCTGAGATAAGTGATTCGAAACCTGTACAAGAAATGTATACCACGAAGGCCGAGAAACGATAGGGATCAATTCGACTTGATTTATTTTAGAAATTTCGACAAAAATGTAACACGGATATATAAATTAGGTTCCGATGCAACATGATTGCAACCTCATGTATTGCATGACGGTTGACGGGTATAAGAGCGCAAGCGATGCCGAGTGTTTCTCGATACCGTTAGTGTATTTGGCAGAGTAAAAATAGAGCTATTCGAATCCATGAACCCGATTCTTCGCCAACAGTTACCCGCAAGCTGCCCCTCCGCCAAAATTCGCGATTGCCCGTCGATTTCCTTTTTGACGCAAATCCAGATCCACACCATTTATCTGAATGCCATGCCCAATCCTTCGAAAGTCAAGTATACTCCTTTCACATGGGAAGAGACGAGAACAATTGTTGACAACAACCATTTGACGCTCTTGGCCCGATCCCCGCAAATGACGGCGAAGTACCTCGACTTTAAGCAGCGTCTCAAGCAAAGCGGGGTATCAATTCTCGACCACGTTCTTGCGAATGAACTCGGATGGAGTTCCGACGACTTGATAGAGGAAGTCGAGGGTGTTCAGCTTATGCAGCCGGAACATCTCAAAGTCATCTATAATCTGTTTCCATACTATTTTGCCGATGACGTGATACATTTATGCGTGTGGAGCAAAGTGAGAATACTTCCCGATGCGGCTTCTGCCGAGGGCGACATCTCGCCGCAAACAAAAGACGAAATAAACCAATACATTCGAGAAAGTATAACAAAGCCTTTAGGCCTTGAGGACGACAACGTGTGCTGGTTCAAAAATTGGGACAGTCTTCAAAGCGTAAAGGCTATTAGCCACGTGCACGTGTTACTACGAGGCGCCCTGAAGGAGGACGTCAACGCTTTATTTAGTATTTGACGCGGTATAGCATACTGATGAAATCACAGCCATCGTGTAAGATTCAGAGAGGAACTCTGGTTACGAAAGTTCTCGAGAAATCGCTTCTTCGATCAATCTTTTGATACCCGTTAGTGAAAGTTATTGTGAACCCCCTCCTAAATCAAAATACGTTTGAGGGCGATGATAATGACTTGTCCATGTCGCCTCGCTGGCAGTTACCATTTACACTACGAGAAACGTTCAAAATACTTTCGTTTATTCATAAGATTACTAGTATACAAGCAGTCCCAGACCGCATAGTTTAACCACCGAAACCGTACAAGGTTCTGCCTTGTCTCTTCAAAGCGTAAACAACGTCCAAAGATGTGACGGTCTTTCTCTTTGCGTGCTCAGTGTAAGTGACAGCATCTCTGATGACGTTCTCCAAAAATGACTTGAGAACGACTCTGACTTCTTCATAGATCAAAGCGGAAATACGCTTGACACCACCTCTTCTTGCCAATCTTCTGATAGCAGGCTTAGTGATACCTTGGATGTTGTCTCTCAAGATCTTTCTGTGTCTCTTGGCACCGCCTTTTCCTAATCCTTTTCCTCCTTTTCCTCTTCCAGACATTGTGTTGATATATTAAATGTGTTGAATGTGTATAGAATGAAGATTGAAAAACTGATGGGGCACCCCCAAATATTTATACGTGGCGACGTGAATTTCGCCTGGTAATGTTCGGGGCCTCGCTAATCCCTGACGCCACTATTGCAAAAAAGTCGCTGCTTTTCCCCTACCGAGAAGTCGCCCGTGACCACAACCACACCCATCGGAATTACGCAAACCCCTGCAGCGAAGCCCCAACCTTGAGAAAAGGTCGCTATTTGGCGTGCTGTTAATTACATGGTGTGTGCGTAAATTCAGGTCCCACAGAAACGCTCTGTTCTGATCGGAAACTGTCAGTCTGTTTATTACGCACGTGTGTGTATATTGTGGACCCACAATAAGGGCGCTTTTTGGCGGATCAAAAGATATCGGCAGATAAAAAATACCTAGTGTCTGTCGCGGAATCTCTCCCTATCTTCGGTGGATCACGTGTTTAATCCCCTCGCCATTCAACCGCGAATGCACTTGGCGGCATGATGAAAGGGTATAAAAAAACAAGTGTTCCCCCCCTAATTTTTCTGTCTACTTTATCATCAGTACAAAATGGCTAGAACCAAGCAAACAGCAAGAAAGTCCACTGGTGGCAAAGCACCCAGAAAACAGTTGGCATCCAAGGCCGCTAGAAAGTCCGCCCCCTCAACCGGTGGTGTCAAGAAGCCTCACAGATATAAGCCTGGTACCGTCGCCTTGCGTGAAATCAGAAGATTCCAAAAGTCTACTGAGCTCTTGATCAGAAAATTGCCCTTCCAAAGATTGGTAAGAGAAATCGCACAGGACTTCAAGACCGACTTGCGTTTCCAGTCCTCTGCTATTGGTGCCCTTCAAGAATCCGTCGAAGCTTACTTGGTCTCCTTGTTTGAGGACACTAACTTGTGTGCCATCCACGCCAAGAGAGTCACTATCCAAAAGAAGGATATCCAGTTGGCTAGAAGATTGAGAGGTGAGAGATCCTAAGTTGACACTGGGTGTTGACGTGTATACTAGTATATTAATGCAATGAATGATTATAAGTGATTAAAAAATCAAAGATGATAATAGCTTTGATTGTAACTTTCATGTGAACTCGAGGTAACTGTTCCGTACATTCAATGGTTATGTTATTGATGCCTCCACACTTAAATTAATACGAGCTTGGACCCCTCTCGGGATATTTCTCCGCGCCATGAGACTGTTGCTGCTTCCCCCGTAAATTCCAGACTGGATGAAGAGATTGCTGAAATTGCCATTTCCTTCACATGTATTCACTATAGAAAGGCTAATCGAGAAAGATTCATTTGTACCTTCATGAGATACTGGATCTATACCCCGTCAAAAGCGTACGCCAAGCGTGTCCTCGCGTTCATCTCTCCTCATGATTTCGTGTTTAGCATTTCTCTTTGGAGCACTCTGCTATTCTGCGGCACTTGACTGTATTTGCAGCGTCCGACTCTTTTTGCAGCGTCCGACTCTTTTTGCAGCGTCCGAATCTATTTGCAGCGTCCGACTCTTTTGCAGCGTCCGAATCTTCTTCCAGCGTCCGAATCTTTTTGCAGCGTCCGAATCATTTTGCAGCGTCGGACTCCTTCGCCTAATTTTAATAATTCGCAGCCCTTGGTCCCAACTATAAAGTGGATATTAACGCCGCCCTTTCAAGCCGGGGGGAGAAACGCTGCAAACATACTGGCCTGTAGTAAACCGTAACCAATCATATACGTCAACCATCTTTTGCCCCTACCCCGCTGTATCTCCTGGGCTATATACCAATAAGTCACTGGCAAGAAGCTCGAGATTCTATTGATGATTTGAACATTCCAGAAGAATACTGCTCCAGTCAAAAGTGCGATATTCACCTCTAGCAATGGTCTGAGTCTTCTCATCTTTGGCAACTCGCGCCAAAAATGCGCGATGGCCAAACAGTTAAGACAAATCACGGGCAATGCAATCAAAAAATTGGGGATATTTCCAATCTTCCAGTATTTGAGGAAACCGACCTCCCAGTAAGTCAGCTGGGCGTACCCAAAAAGGGATGGAATCCGGTTGTTGCACCATTCGCCGCGCTCAGGACAAAACACTCGATAAGAACTCCAATTTTGCCACACGATAGCCATGAATAGTTGGCCTCCAGCTGCACAAGCCCAGAACGCGTCAATTATATTGTCATTGTACACAAGTGCTTCCCATAAATCGTGGATGTATAAAAGTCCTAATAGCAGCGTATTCGCCCTCACCATAAAATTGAGCGCAAGGGCAAGCCCTGATAAGGAATATGGGATAACTCCTTTCAAAAATCGTCCGCTCGGCGACCGGTAATCGGTATCATCGAACGATAGCGAATATAATACGAGCTGCGCCATGCTCAACACATTGCTCAAATTCTCGCTATAACCTGCAGTGAGGAATACGCCTGCCGGTGCCAAAACAGCCGCCATTGCGCTGTAATATGCGAACTTGGTATCCTTGCGATCGAATACTTGTCTGGTAAGGACATACACTAATATAATTGTCGCGAAATGAAAGGTGTTCGAGACAACAACACTCATCACGAGTTTCTTGTGAAGCCCATCTCCAGCCATCATCCTTATCAATCTCCACCATAACGGACAAAACACATATTGGTGCTCCCATTTGATACCCTCGATTGCCAAATCAGTAAAGTAGACGGCATCCCAAACTAGTAGTTTTTGCAAAATGTGCCTGAATAAAAACGAATAACAGGCACCGGTTGGTGCTGGATATTCTGCAACGATCAATTGCAGCGATGAATCAAATGTTGTGGGGGTGATGCCTATCACTATTAGCTGAGCAAGCTTGTAGCATGTGAACACAAGCGTGAGCTTGCCAAGATGGCGCATTGACGCTCCCATCAAAATTTGCGGTGGAAAAACATTTATCGTGCGGGGATTGGTGGGGTCACCTATAACACACGCCACTCATGCGATTGACCCCACTATAAATTGACTACAAATAAGAATCTTTAGGTTTGTGTGGTTGAGATTATGCTCAAAGCTGTTCACATTTTAAAGGCTAAACAGTTTTTGTTGAAGCGTCTACTTTTTGCCAAATTGTTCGTCAAATGCAGTGATGATGCCTTCTACGGACAGAGGGTTCTGCAAGGTAGAGATATCACCCAATTGGTCCAGCTCGAATGAAGAGATTTTACGCAAGATTCTGCGCATGATCTTACCAGATCTGGTCTTGGGCAAGTCGCACACAATAATGACACTCTTTGGTGCAGCGAAGGGGCCAATTTCGCCACGAACTTGCATGACCAATTCGCGTCTCAACTCAATGGCAGCCTCGGCGTCGTTCTCGATTCTTGACATCCACTCGTCCTTGAGGGCGACGAAGGCGACAACGCTCTGACCGGTCAAGTCATCAGGAATGCCGACCACGGCCGACTCACTGACACCAGGGTGCTCAATCAAGGCGGCCTCGATCTCGGAAGTACTCAAGCGGTGACCAGAAACGTTGACGACATCGTCCACGCGACCACGGATCCAGTAGTATCCATCGTGGTCACGCGCTGCTCCGTCACCGGTGAAGTAGTAACCAGGGTACGGGTTCAAGTAAGTGTCCATGTACTTTGTGTGGTTGTGCCAGACTGAGCGGGCCATGGAGGGCCACGTATCTTTGATGGCCAAAACACCCTCAACGTCATTTCCCTTGATTTCGACTCCGGTGACAGGGTCGATGATGCAGGTTTGAATCCCAAAGAATGGGAGGGACGCAGACCCAGGTTTGTTTGGAGTAATACCGGCAATAGGGGCGATGAAATGAGAGCCACTCTCCGTTTGCCAGTAGGTGTCACTGATGTGGCACTGACCCTTACCAACATGCTCGTTATACCACTGCCAAATATCGGGGGAGATGGGCTCGCCGACTGATCCCAACGTTCTCAAAGAGGAAAGGTCGTACTTTGGAATTTCGGCCTCACCCAGCTTACGCAAGAGGCGCAAAGCAGTGGGCGCAACATAAAAATGGGTAGCTTTATGCTTCTCAACGATTTGCCAGAGACGGCCAAAATCAGGGTACGCCGGAGTGCCCTCGAACACGATGGTGGGAACACCGAGACACAAGGGCCCATAGAGTGCGTACGTGTGGCCAGTGATCCAACCCACATCACCGGCGGTGAACAACACATCGTTATCTTGAACGTCGAAAATGTACTTTGTGGTCATGGCCGCACCCAAGAGATAACCAGCGGTAGTGTGGACCACACCCTTGGGTGTACCAGTAGAACCCGAGGTATACAATAAGAAAAGAGGGTCCTCGGAATTGACAGGGACTGGAGGGAAGTAGCCGGCGAACTTCGCGGCTTCCTCATGCCACCAAAAGTCACGGCCAGGCTGGAGGGCAATGTCCGGGTTTCCAGTGCGCTTGAAGACCAAGACCTTCTCAACAGAAGGAGTGGAAAGAAGCGCCTCGTCGCACAACTTTTTGATGTTGACGGTGCGTCCACCACGTCTACCTTCATCGCATGTGATCAATGCTTTACAGCGGGCATCGTTGACACGGTCACGAATGGATCCGGAGGAGAAACCAGCAAAAATCACAGAGTGGATGGCACCCAAGCGAGCAACCGCAAGCATAGCAATGATTGCCTGCGCGTTCATGGGGAGATAAATGGCGACGGTATCGCCTTTAGTTACACCCCAGCTTTGCAACACACCGGCGACTTGCAGGACCTGGCGCAACAATTCACCATAGGTCAAGGTGTAAGAGTCGGCTTCTGAATCTGCCTCGTAGATGATGGCAGTCTTGTTGGGGTTAGCGAATGCGTGACGGTCAACACAGTTGAATGACGCGTTCAATTGACCGCCCAAAAACCAAGCGGCATCTCCGTCCTTCAACAGACCCAGCTTGACGGTATCAAAGTCACGATCCCAGCTCAATAGATCACGAGCCATGGGTGCGAAGAATCCAGCAGGGTCCTCAACACTGCGCTTGTACATTTCACGGTAATGCTCAAAATCCTTGATGGAGCCTGGTGCCGGCTGTCTTTCAAAGAATTCAGCGGGGGTCAGAACGGGCTTCACGCCGTTCGCTTCGTGTACCACCTGGTGAGTTGTCTGGGTCATTCTCCAAATCGTTCTACTGGCAATTTTACCTTTATCAAATTTGACAAATTCAGCTCAAGAGACGAAAGGGTGTATATAGGCCGGCAAGATTTTTCGACCATCCGAGCCAAGATTGGATACTTTTCAGATACGTGGCACGCCCAAAAATGTGAAGCCAATTCACGTTCGATCTACCTAAATTTTACAAAGGACGGCTCACCTGCTTCCTCATTCGACCTCATCAAGCATCCTTGTAGCTACTTGCAGGCGTCCATTTCCATGACGAAACCATGGTTATGCTGTGAGCCCTTGTAATAACAAGTCGAATCTGGATATTGTGTGCAGGTATCAGTCACTGAGATGTTGGGTTTTTTGTTGAGTTGAAACGATATCTTCATTCCCCGCTTTGTGCGTAGGTTCATAGAATGAGACGGGCCCTCGAATGACGCATGTCACCACAATCGGTGGCCAATAATCATTAAGGCTATTGGTCATGTCGAGTCTCTAAATTTTTAAAGTAAATCATATTTGTTCATTATTATGTTTTGTATCGAAATGCTATATGCTTGCAACACATTTAATCAACCTCCTCGACAGTGGGACCGTCACCACCGGGGGCAGCTGCGCCGGCGCCGGGGAATCCACCAGGGGCACCACCAGCGGCACCACCCTGAGAGGCCTTGGACATAATGGGGTTAACAGTTCCCTCCAATTCCTTCTGCTTGTCAGCGTACTCCTCAGTGGTAGCAGTCTGGTTGGCGTCCAACCATGAGATAGTCTCCTCGGCAGCCTTGGTGACAGTCTCGACCTCACTGGCATCCAACTTGTCTTTGAATTGATCCTCACCAATGGTGGTCTTCAAAGAGTATGCAAACGACTCCAAGCCATTCTTGGCCTGAATTCTGGCGGCCTCAGCCTCATCTTCCGCCTTGAACTTCTCGGCCTCAGCAACCATCTTCTCGATATCCTCCTTAGATAATCTACCCTTGTCATTGGTGATAGTGATCTTTTGAGTCTTACCAGTACCTTTCTCCAATGCAGAGACGTTCAAAATACCGTTGGCATCGACATCGAAGGTAACCTCGATCTGGGGAACACCACGAGGTGCAGGGGGAATACCTGACAACTCGAACTTACCCAAAAGGTTGTTGTCCTTGGTCTTGGTACGCTCACCTTCAAACACCTGGATAAGCACACCAGGCTGGTTGTCAGCGTACGTTGAAAAAGTCTCGGACTTCTTGGTGGGAATGGTAGAGTTACGGGGAATCAACTTGGTCATGATACCACCAGCAGTCTCAATACCCATGGAGAGGGGAGCGACATCAAGCAAAAGCAAGTCCTGAGTCTTGGAAGAAGTGTCACCAGAAAGAATGGCGGCCTGGACAGCGGCACCGTAGGCGACAGCCTCATCGGGGTTGATAGATTTGTTGAGCTCCTTTCCGTTGAAGAAGTCAGAGACGAGCTTCTGGACCTTGGGAATTCTGGTAGATCCACCGACGAGAACAATGTCGTCAACGACAGACTTGTCAACCTTGGCATCACGCAAGACCTTTTCAACAGGGTCCAAAGTAGATCTGAAGAGATCCTGGCACAACTCCTCGAAACGAGCTCTAGTGATGGATGAGTAGAAGTCGACACCCTCGTACAAGGAGTCGATCTCGATGGTGGTCTGGGCGGAAGAAGACAAGGTTCTCTTGGCGCGCTCGCAGGCGGTTCTCAATCTTCTCAAAGCTCTCTGGTTACCGGACAAGTCCTTCTTATTCTTGCGCTTGAACTCTTCAACAAAGAAGTTGACGAGACGATTGTCGAAATCCTCGCCACCCAAGTGAGTGTCACCAGCGGTAGCCTTCACCTCGAAAATACCATCCTCAATGGAAAGAAGAGAAACATCAAAAGTACCACCACCCAAGTCGAAGATAAGAACATTCTTCTCCTGGGACTCCTTCTTGTCCAAACCGTAAGCAATAGCGGCGGCGGTAGGCTCGTTAATAATTCTCATGACGTTTAATCCAGCAATCAAACCAGCATCCTTAGTTGCCTGTCTCTGGGAGTCGTTGAAGTAAGCAGGGACAGTTACAACGGCGTCAGAAACTGATCCACCGAGGTAGCCCTCGGCGATTTCCTTCATCTTACCCAAAATCATTGAGGAGATCTCTTCGGGGGAGAAAGTCTTGCTCTCACCCTTGTACTCGACCTGAATCATGGGCTTGCCACCGACGTCGACAATCTTGAAGGGGAAGTGCTTGGCATCCTCAGTGACCTCTGCGTCAGAAAACTTTCTACCGATCAAACGCTTGGCGTCAAAGACAGTGTTGGCCGGGTTCATGGCGGCCTGGTTCTTGGCTGCGTCACCAATAAGACGCTCAGTGTCAGTGAAGGCGACAAAAGAGGGGGTAGTTCTGTTACCCTGGTCATTGGCGATAATCTCGACTCTGTCGTTGGCGAAGTGCGCGACACATGAGTAAGTAGTTCCTAAATCAATACCGACTGCTTTAGACATTTTAAGCTTGTAGTATAATGAAGAATGAAAGGCATTGACAGCGAGGGGATCTGCGCTTTATATACAATTCGGGCCGGAAAACTTGAACGATCTGCGGATTCGTTACGCTTCTACTGCCTTCCATGGAAACTTTTTTTTCGCAGCCATTACGCCATGATGGTAGCGCCAGAAGGAATACACTCGAAGGGCACCGAATAATTGTAGAAATTTCTGGCTCGGACACGTCCTAAAAGAATCGCAACGAGACGGCGTGATTCCAGCTCATACACGGATAACGTGGGGCAATGCTACGATATACAGTATTCGAATCAACGCGTGCGTTTGACGAAAACAGACTCCATTCCAAATCTGTCGCTCTCGTAGTTAGAATCAAAGGGGTCACTCCAGTATAAACTTCCAAGATTCTTCCAGGTTGTTCCAGAAGGAAACAACTCGATCAGCTGCTTTCGTTCAAGCTCTACTAATGCTGGAGCAGAATTTTTGCACACTGAACTTTCCAGAATAATCTTTAGTTTTTCATGACGTCATCGAGCCACTCTCGGCTGTGGTAATTACTTGCATTTTACTAGGTAAATCTAGTTTAGAGAGCATCAAGTGCATTGTGAGCCTGTGGGCGATAACGACCCTACGTAAAATTTACATGACACGAATTCTTTGTAATGTCGTCTTATTGAATCTGTAATCTGAAAGTGAAGACAGTGTTAAAAAAGAGGGAATAGCGGTATGCAGCCATCATCATCATCTTCTTGTTACCGACCGCGCTCTTTCTCCTGCTTCATGAAGTCCGTGACCCTACTCTTTAATTTATGCATTTACTTATGCTTCTTGTCTTCCACAGAGATGCTGCCAAAAGCTCTCAATCCACTCTTGACATTGATCCATACAGTCTTCAATGCGGGCACATCTTGACTGTATTGGCCGACAATGCCATCGATCTGCACCTCCAACGTGTTAATGTAATTGCGAGTGTAAGTCAGCTTGTCGAATCTCAATTTGAGGAACACAGAATATGCGAGCCACATGTAGAACGAGTGTGGTCTCAAGGTGATCATACGCAAGGTTAACCAGACGTAGGCATACACCTCGATCATGCAAGCCAACTGGACCAGTTTTGCGTGGTTGTTAGCGACAAATGTGCCGATCTTGATCAGGATGGGGTGAGATTCCAAGCTAAAGAGAGGAAGTAAAACACTTTTGGTGTAGCCCAAGACATGGAAGAGAGAGAAGATCGCAAATGGTGCCAAAACGATAACAGAATACGGTCTAAACCACAAGAGAGCGAGTCCAAGCAACAAGTACTGAGAGTTATCGTCGGCGAGGACCTGGCGAGCCGAGAAGCTGGTATTGCGGAAGGTCTGGAAAAGCAAGATACCAAAGGTCTCGCAGATCGCAAGTGATGCAATGACATGCCAAGCCAGAAAGCTTTTAATACCAAATAAACCCAATGCACAGAGGATGGAGCTGACCAAGGTGACAAGTTGACCAGCGAACCATGCGAATTGCAAAGTCATGGCCACATCCTGGAAAGTCTGCTTAGGTCTCGAGGGAGATTGCTGATTAGGGGCGGTTTTGGTGGTGGTTTCCGGGGAGATGGGTTTGGTGGTCGTTTCCTCAGGATTTGTGGATGCACTCATGATGTAGAAAAAGGGTAAGGTAGATCGGCGACAAGAATTGTCAAGACTTTTTTCCGAAAAAACCGGCCACCACTGCAATTTTCGCGCTGGCCTCAAACGTTGCTATTGTGTGTAATCACCAATTAAATGCCTCATGAGAACAATCAGTCAATTGCTTGCTACCCCTGCTCAGCGCATCCTTGATCACAAACCCAATCATGTCGCAATATGCCCGTGTTTCTGATTGGATGTGCCTACGTGTCCTTGTTCCATAAGCATGACCCCTTCCGACACGACTTTTGACATTTGGTTCAAAGGTACATCTGTATGCGCATGCCGAGATCGCGAATTCTCCTTTCCGTCTCGCTTCATGATGTTAAAAATCAGAGATTCTACTGAGCACAGTGACGTGCGGATGTGGCCGAGGTGGCGATAAGATTTAATTGGCTGCAAAATATTTCGAGTTTTTTTTCAGATTTGTCGTGTGACAAAGTCATAAGATCTTACCATACCATTTTTTGGAGGTCGTAGACAGTGATTGCCTTTGCTATATTTTAATGGCCTCACTCCCCTGGAGGCATCCCGGCTTTGGGCTGAAGTCATGATTAGGATTGCCGTTTTCATGGTGTGATACTTTATCGATCTCATTGAGAAAACTGCCGTACGATAGATTGCGACTCGAAAATATCGAGCTGGATCTTTTTTATTTGTTCACGTTATGAATTTGATCGACTTCACCCGCCCTTTCTTGAAGGATGTTGACCTTGAGCTAATTTTGCTTGCTCTGTAATACTTTCAAACTTAATTCGTCACTGGTATAGATAGGTCCTTAGTAGGCACGACCGAATTAGTATGTGGATCATCCATTCGACATATCGAGACGTACTTCGATGGAAGGACGCGAGTTTTTCAGCGAGTAGCCCTATGGCCATTGCGCGGTTTTGGTGTGTATGATTACAGATGGATGGCATGGACTTAAGCATGTTTCAGACTTGACAAAGAAACACTGGAGTCAGTGTGTCTACTGAATAGAGTAACATAATACGGGCTAGTATAAGAAAACATTATCGATACAGCGATCTCGGCAGCTCGCATTGCTTCCGCGTAACCATAATCGCTGCGCTTTGGTCACGGCAGTATAGGAATTAGCGCAAGAATCCCTTTCTGCTTTTTTGCGGGGTTGGCGCAACGGGCGGCGGGTCAGAGTGGGTCAGTCGCTGCTTCTCCAACACGGCTTTCTTGTCTTCCAACGCCTTAATTTGCTTTTGCAACTTCTCCTTCATCTCTTTGTGGCGCGAGAACAAGTCGGCTTCCAGGCGCTGTAACTTCTTTTCCTTCTCCAGAACCTTTTGTTGAAATACCTGTTTCATTTCCTGTTCCATTTTCGAGAGTTTCGCTTCGTGCATCGTGCGTTCCTCCTCTTGCTTGGCCAAAGGATCAAATTCACGGAAAACCGTATCATCCTGTACAATTCCCATACGCTCCAACTTGCCCAGGCGATACAGCTCGTACAAGACCGTGGCCGTGTACTCCTTGAGCTCTTCCATGAAATCGCGCACAAGCAACTGTCTCAAGACCACAAAGTCGTTGTGGTCCGGATTCTCAACTTCAATCACACCCCAAGGGTACCTGCGTCCGCGGGCCGTGCGGCCACCTGGGAGCTCGATCTCACGTGTAGATCCAATGACAGCGAGCGGGAATTTCGATACCATGCTTTGGGTATTCTGAGCCTGCTCCTCGTCATCAGCAGCGTCACTCAGTGGAAGAAAAACCTTGATCTCCTGATACTTTATATCGTCCAAAACTCGTTGCTTGAAAAGCTGAATCTCTTCGTGAGTCAAAGTGTCACTCTTTGCGATCACAGGGATCAAATTCACCTTGTCATGAACTTGTTTCATTGTCTCGATGTCTAGAGCGGAGAGCGAGTGACCGGTAGGCTCTATAAAGTAAAGAAGAGCGTGTATGCGTTCATCAGTGATGGAAGCACGGTTGATGCGGCTTTCCGCCTCCAAGTACGAATCAAATCGTTGCACAATGTCATCGACTATAGGTTTCCAAGAGTCGGCATTGTTAATGTTCTCGCCAAAGCCTGAAGCAGACACCACGGAAAGGTCAAGCTTGACACCATCTTCTTCGATAGCGGCGCTTGTGGATTTGACTGTCACCGGTTGTTCGACCGCCTCAGTGGGAGTATCAATATCCAAGTCCACTGTCTCTGGGGTCAAGATCTCGCGATTGAAAAGAGTATTGATCAAGGTCGCTTTTCCAAGGCCGCTTTCACCAACGACCATGATATTGAGGTTGAAGCCTCGACGTATTGACTTGCGGTGCCACTGCTTCGGCAAATTTGCAAAGCCAACATAGCCCTGCAACTGACGCGTCGCAATGGTCACGGGAATTATGGATCTATCCACTTCTGTTCTAGTTAGTATCATCTTTCACTAACAGTACGCGTCGATCACATACCAGTAGTCATGTTGGTGGTGGGAAACTTGGATCTGGCGACGCCCATATTTTTATAAAATCATATCACGTGTGGAATATCACAGTTGGAAGCCAACGTCGAGGTCTCTCAAGAGCGAACAAGGAGGCTAGTTACAGGTGAAATCTCGCCTGAAATTCGTTACGGTAATATTTACAGTGGTTCGAAGGAGATGGAGTTTATCTTTGTCTATATCAAGGGTGTTTTTTTCTCCAAAGTTCTTTACAAGCAATACTTTTTGGTCGTTATCGTTATCATTATTGGTGGTAGGAGATGGTATTCAAACTCTCCAGACCGAAGATGTAGTAGTACGTTCGTGATACACTGAACATGATGGTGCTGGGCAAATATGAGTATACGCCGTAGCCGACGAAGCACGCGAAGGAGAGTAAAAGAAAATGAAGAAGCGTGCTCTCTCGTGGAGTCAACATGTAGTGTGGAAAGTGGTGGTAGTACAACTCGTAGATTCTCTTTGGACTAGTAACCATGATTCGGGACTCAAAGAGCGAAGGTGAAGAAGATGTTTTGCAAAATGTTGCATCTGATTGTTGGCCCGGGCCGCTTATAGGGGTACCATTCCTGTCCTGCAGATTGTGAGGACGTCCCGAAATTTTCACAATAAGCCCCTACCCAAATACGCGCTTCTGATCGAAGGCGATCGAAAGTTGAAGCCTGTTTGGAAGGATGATGTAAACATGAACTATCGAAAGACTACCTGTTAACCACTCATTGGTATATAAGCTTACTTTGTAGTAAACCAAGTAACCTGGGAGCCACTAAAGCGTTGAATCATGTTTTTCGGACCGAGGATCTTTGCATTTTTCGGCATGTGAGCACACCTGCTATTTTTAGTGTGCCGTTTTGGGAGTGCTGATCGGTGTAGAAAGAGTTGTAAGCGAATCGAGTAACGAAACCACCCAAAAAGCTCTGCTTGGGCTGCTATGATGATCACTGATCGCTACTCGGTCTTCGAGCTGCTTTTCGAAACACCTTCCGCCTGATTAGCACCTTCACATTGTTCGAAATCTGGAAAATATTCGGTAAGACCTGTCAAGAAAGTAAGCAATCTACTGTGGTTTAACACTTCCCCGAAATTGACCGAGAGCAGATCCATCAAAACTTCAGTATTTCAATTTTCAAAATGATTGTGTCTATTATTGCCCACTAAAGACTGCTTCTAGCCCTTTAAATGCATTATTGGTCGCCATACCTATGAAAGAAGGTGCTTGCGAACCTTCTGGATTTGCAGTTTACAAAACATCCTTGCTGCACAAGAACACCCTTGCCGCAATAATCTTATCTGGAGTCAAGAGATCGGTCTGGAGACTGATAGTTGACGAATATGGCTGATCGGTTTTGTTTTGACAAAATGGAGATTTTGAGGCGAACCAATTTATGTATTTTCAGACGGTATACTCAGTGTGGTTTCGTGCTGAATACAAAGATCTCGTAACTAAAGGTTTTTCTACAGTGCTAATTTTGAAAGAGTGTCTCCAATTCAGAATGAGGTCGATCGGTTGATACTAAATTAATGATACTTGTGGATTTGTTCAACTTGCTTCATCTGTCAATTGTTGTAATAGAAACTCTAATCCCATTTTTGCGAATTGCTCCATGTTTGTGGCGCGGTCCGCCAGACCAGTCTTGCGTGTACACGAGACGTCACCATTTGGCCCACTCAATCCCAAGTACACAGTCCCAACAAGAGACTCGTCAGCCGTTTTATTATCTAGATGTAAATCCGCAGTGGGCCCAGCAAATCCTGATTCGGATAACACATATGTCAGCCCCAATTCATACCTGGTATTACGGGCTAGTTTGAGAACAACAGTCTCAGAAGGTCCCACATAGTGTGCGACATCTTTTTCCAGCCAGCCCAGCACGCGAAG
This sequence comes from [Candida] argentea, assembly GCA_030581555.1. Lineage (NCBI taxonomy): Eukaryota > Fungi > Ascomycota > Pichiomycetes > Serinales > Debaryomycetaceae > [Candida] argentea. Next base: position 153,246 of record JAKTTQ010000220.1, read on the forward strand.
TCGCTGCCGGAGCGCATACACAAGCTTTCCACCGATATAAAAGTTCAGTGCCCCGGGTTCCAGCACCATATAAGCGGATAAAAGCCCACCGCATGCAGCCTCAGATATGGCAAGAGTTGCTTCTCTCTCACGGAGAATGGCCGCTATTTGTGTAACCAAGCATGTGATACAGGGAGGAGGAAATGTCATTAACAGATACGGAGCAGCACAAGCTCCGCAGCGCAAGATCCCTTCGTGAGAGTCACTCTATATGCACTCCAAGAAGGTTCAGTTTCCGATATTTGTCTCATACATGCCCTATACCGTTACTTTGGTGATGGATTCTGGCTCAGAAGAATCAGAAGATTTTTGTGGTACTGACCGAGCTTTGGTTGCTGATCAGGCAATGAGAAGCCTGGTGAAGGTCATACTTTCTGCACCCGCTATAGAATGCATCACGTGCATACTATAGAAGGCATTTGTGGGAGGCAATGATGTGTTAGCCGACAACCTTTGGAGTACTTCGGAAAGGACCGTATCATGTCGAGCACAATAAAGTTCAATGCGGGCAAAGTGGATTTTGAAGAGACAACGCTTAAATGTACTCCCAATAAACAGAAGGGAGTCATCACCATAAAAGCGAGCGAGGACGATCCCGACTTTTATGTGCTTTCGTGGCTGCCCAAAGATGCCGCTGCAGGCGAGAATGAGGAATTGCTTCTTATTCCTGGAGATGTAACGTTTAAGAAAATTACGCTGTGCAAGACTGGAAGAGTGTTTCAGCTCTCGTTCTTGCTGTCGCTGGCCAAGCACTTTTTCTGGTTTCAAGATATTGGTGAACTTGATGATTCTCTGGAATGGACGGAAGAAGATAACATACTCTTGGCCCGTATGTGCGAGTTGGTAGACGAAGTTGAAGATGACGAAGAAGAGGAGGGCGAAGAGGAGGAGACCAAGGGGAACGGAGAACCACAGAGAAGTACACACGAGCTGACGAAACCCACCTTGATGGAAATTGATGATAGCACTCAGTAAGTCAAATGAATATACACACGCAGATAAACATTGTACTAACCAAGTAGGAACACGTCTTTACCGGTCCAATCTCTTGCGGATGTTTTATCCGTGCAACAGGTTAACAAGCTGTTGGAGAGGTTAACTACAGAGGAAATTCGCGACACGTTTGGCCCACTCTTGCCTCCGCTTTTGGGAAAGGATTCTTCAAAGGAAGGGCTAATCCAGGCTGTACGATCTGGCTTTTTCCAACAGTCAGTTGATCGATTGAGTGAATCTTTAAGGGAAGGAGAAGGAGCAGGGCTTTTGCTTGCACAGAGTTTTGGACTTGATTACAAGGGAGAGGGCATCGATAACTTCCTCCAAGCTTTACGGGATAAAGACAACAACATATAACTTTGATACCGTTGATTACATCAATATATAAATTGGTCTCATACTTCATAGGTGTTCCATATCTATATAATCAAATTGTAAGCACTTCATAACAAGGGTCAGCATTCATCAGCTGTACAGCTCTATGCGACTTCTGAGTAGTGAACTCTCCTGGTCTCTCCAAAAAAAAATATAAAATTAAAACTTGCTGTCATTTGCAGCACTCACAAGGCGTCTAATTATGACAAAAGCCCCTGCCAAATGGCCTCTTCTGATCCTTATACTAGTAGGAAGTTGGCTTTTGGCTGTGGCGGGGTATGCCGCCATGTTTCCTCGTGTGTACGGTCCTGATAAGCCGAGCTGTCACATGGCATATATGAACCCATCTTATGCTCGAATAAAAGCTTTTAATACTTCCTACACACCCCTAGCATCCAAGTACTCCCTTTATTTGTACCGTGAACAGGACCGTGATCATGTTCCGGATCCTCGGCAAGGGGGCCTAGCCTCGCTCAAGGGAATTCCTGCCTTGTTCATTCCGGGAAATGCTGGCAGTTTTCGTCAGATACGCCTGATTGCAGCTCAGACAGCGCAACTTTACGATGAGGAGTATTCAACCGATGAGAATCATCAGGGCTACGATTTCTTTGCCTTAGACTTTAATGAGGACTTCACTGCGTTCCATGGAAGAACAATGTGGGATCAGGCAGAGTATGCCAACGAAGCCATTGCGCTCATTCTCTCGCTTTACTCGGAGCACAAGAATCCGCCTACCCAGGTATTTATTCTTGCCCATTCGATGGGTGGTGTCGTATCGAGAGTGTTGGTAACTCTAGAAAACTATTCACCAGGCTCAGTCCACTCCATCATGACGCTCGCTTCGCCCCACGCAACGCTGCCACTAACGTTCGATGGCGATTTACTCAGGTTATACACGCACACTAATCTATTCTGGGCCGAGGCTTTCAATGAAGGCCCACAGCGAAACGAGCGTGCCCACGAAATTGTTTCGCCAATCATGCTTATTTCCCTCACCGGCGGCGCGCAGGATGCAATGTTGCCTGCCGATTACACAGCAGTGGGACACATTGTGCCACCTTCGAACGGTTTCATGGTATTCACTACTGGGATTCCCTACGTATGGTCTCCAATAGATCATTTGGCAATAATGTGGTGTGACCAGATGCGGAATCAGGTTGCACGCGCACTTATTGACGTTTCAGACCCATCGAGCTCATCTCGCACTCTTCCATTGCCTGACCGCTTACAAGTCATGCGCCAGATTTTCCTCGCAGGCTTCGATGATGGCATTCTGGTGCAAGGCCCTATCGTCAAAGTTGACAAGGGGGATCACCTTGTTCGAAATGGCCGGTTGCGTATACCTCATGGAACTAAAATTCCTGCGGAAAGCGTCTTCGCTATTTCCCCGGAAAGCCCCCTGAGCTTTTCTCTTCTTACGCTGGCAAACATCGAGAAAAAAGCAGAATCTGACTCGCTTCTGATATTCTTATGCAATGAGAGCATATGTACAGACGTTTACAAATCGAAAAAGGTGGTTCCACGGTCGATGATCGATACGGTATCGCTTCTGGAATCGGCTTTCGAAGGAGATCATCAGCCCTTCAATGCATTCACTTTTAAACTGTATGAATTAGAAGGGTACGAAAAGATTGTGATTCATTCCAATTTGGAATCGCCGCATTTTCTCATTGCAGAGCTTATCCCCGATCACGATCGAACTATTGAAAAAAGCTTGGGCCTGCTATATACATGGGGTGGCCAAGCTAAATTGCCAGCCGAAAGTTCATTGCTGACAACAATCAACATTCCCGGAGCATGGAGCAGTCTTGTGGCCTACAAGGTCCACTTCAAGTTTGCTTCGCGAACAGATAAAGACGCCGTGTTCTCACCTTTTGTCAGACAATCAGTGCCTGGCACCCACGAAACAAAGTGGCACGTCAATCTTCGGGATAAGGATGATATCATCCATGTTGAAATGCATGCTGTCGCACCATATATCCCCTTCAAGAACAATAAAACCGAGTATGGGCTCGTGCTTGAGCTTTGGAGAGATAACTTCGATCACAGTGCTGTGGAGGTGACGGCGCGCGTTGATCTCTTCGCATCAATAAGTCTCCTATTCTTGCGATATCGCCTTGCAATCGTTGCGGGTTGCGTCCTGGTCGCATTACTGGTCATGGTCATCCAGATGGGCCAATTTTACCAGACCCAAAAGTACCCGAGTTTTATGCAGGGGATGCTGGCCCTCAATTCTCCCATGCGTTTGGCGGTAATAATGATGGTGCTCTCATTGCTCACACCCACGATCCAGTCTCACGTAGTGTCGGTCATCCTCAACATGCTCGATCCAGTTGTATGGCGAGACCGCAACGAGGCCAAGTGGCTTTTCCAGAATCCAAGCTACGATGCTAATTCCTTTTACTTGGGACTTGAGGAGAATTGTTTATGGTGGCTAGGCCCGCTATTCTACGCAGTATCGCTGACGCTTGTTGCCATGACCTACTTGATAGTGCTTGCTGCTGGAGTCATCACTCGCTACTTATCACGCTGGGCATGTCGCATGGTTCCAGCAAATTTCACAGCCGTCTCGCGAAGCTCTTCACCAGTGGGACGCCTGCCATCGCCGAGCCCTGCGCCAGTGTCATTACAAAATGCTTGGCAGTGCCGTCGGCCCATTGCGCTCGTGGTTTTGGTCACGCTCATCGCAGTATACATACCGTACCAGTTAGTATATGGTGTGTGTGCGATTATTCAGACGGTGACAGTGCTTAAGTTTTCCATGGCCCGAGAAGTTCCTACTAGCTTGTTCAATTTCCAGGTAAGCTTGTTGATAGTGATGCTCTGGGTTCTTCCCGTGAATGTACCCACGGTGATTGTGTTTATGCACAATGTTACCGTAAATTGGCATACGGCATTTAGCTCGCACCATAATTTCCTTTCGATCGTTCCGATTCTTTGGTTGGCTGAAAGGTGTAATACTGCCGACCACCTCCGCCCATTTCCAAGCAAATTCGCAATGCGATCTCTTCAGAGCTGGCTCTGCGTATACATTGCCTACTGCGTGTTCTTTGGCGTGCGCCACACCTATTGGATTCATCATATGCTCAACGTCAGTGCGTGCGTATTGGTGCTTATTTTCTATGGTGCAGGGCTCAAGACTGATCATAAAGATTTAGCGGTCTCTGAAGGGTCCTGACTAGAACGTTTCCAAGTCTTGCCCATCAAATAATCATATCGGATTACAGTGGAGATTGCAAGTTTCATAAGGTGAATAATCAAATGACGACCAAGGTTCCACTCCTCTGTATGAATCTGTGTTGAAAATGTGCAATCGATCCAGAGCTGTCCTTTGCTACAATGACAGGGTGGTATGAACGGCATTTTCAATGATGAGAAACATGTTACAATTCTCCCCTCAAAATTACGTTCATATCTAATCACAATAATCTCACCCATAACAACATAATGGATCTAATTCAGATACAGGTTTGTTGCTGTTGGCAACAGGTGCGCCTGCTATTAAAACCATTGATGTGACTTGTTGGTGCGAAACAAATACTAATTCTACAAGAGTGATTAATTTTGATCATCAATTACTAATATACACTAAACATAAGACATCTAAGCAGAGGAGGTAGAGTACTTGGTGACAGCTCTAGTACCTTCCGAGACGGCGTGCTTTGCCAACTCACCGGGCAAGATCAATCTGACGGCGGTTTGAATTTCTCTGGCGGAGATGGTGGACTTTTTGTTGTAAGCGGCCAACTTGGAAGCCTCAGCGGCAATTCTCTCAAAGATATCGTTGACGAAGGAGTTCATAATAGACATGGCCTTCTGGGAGATACCAGTGTCTGGGTGAGTCTGTTTCAAAACCTTGTAAATGTAAGAGGACCAAGTTTCCTTTCTGACCTTTGATCTCTTCTTACCGTCGACGGCGGAGGAGGTCTTCTTGGCGGCGGGCTTCTTCTCAGCGGGGGCCTTGGATGCGGGCTTCTTTTCAGCTTTAGGGGGAGCCATGGTTATTAATTAAATGTGTATATGGGTGCTCACTTATGAATAGAGGGCGGATCGAGGGGCTTTTATATATCATGACGGCGCGGTCAGGGAATAGTCCACTTTAGAGACACGTGATACTAACAATCGCGGTTTGCGGCGCCAAGGACAGCAGTACTTGCGAGGTTGTCGCGAGGAGGACGAGTCAGACTGGGATATACGCACTGCGCAGTAGTCAAGAGCAGAGTACGGTACCAGGGTTACACATAAAAAATGGGCGTTTGTTAGTGCTGAAAAATACACATCAAGTTCGGTAATCCATGGTCTGGGAGGTGACGGGCGTACTTATTGTCACGGGTGCGTAATAATCAATATTTTTTCAGGGGGCAGACGCGATACCGCGATTGTCGACCCATGGGATGGGCGATCGGAGAGAGCGAGAGCGAATATATAAAATGGGGTTCAGCGCCCCCAACTGCATCTCTGGAAAGATAAATCAAAACATATCATAAACAACAATGTCTGGTGGTAAAGGAAAAGCAGGTTCATCCGAGAAAGCATCTACTTCTAGATCAGCTAAGGCTGGTTTGACCTTCCCGGTCGGAAGAGTCCACAGACTTCTCAAGAAGGGTAACTACGCCCAGAGAATCGGTTCCGGTGCCCCCGTGTACCTTACCTCCGTTTTGGAGTACTTGACTGCTGAAATCTTGGAGTTGGCTGGTAACGCCGCCCGTGACAACAAGAAGTCGAGAATCATTCCCCGTCACTTGCAGTTGGCCATCAGAAACGATGAGGAGCTCAACAAGTTGTTGGGACACGTCACCATCGCACAGGGTGGTGTCTTACCCAACATTAACCAAGCCTTGTTGCCCAGCAAGAAGATGAAGCCCGGTAAGCCATCCCAGGAGTTGTAAATGTTCTACAAGCTTGTTAGCCTCTGGCTAGGTGTATATTAGTAATTGATGAAATAAATGATCAGACAAGTTAAAATTCAGCTTCAGTGTAGAATGATATTGCTTGGCTGGGGCCGCGACAATTTATGTTTATGATAATGATTTGCATTGCCCCGAAGTAGTCAATCGTTGTGGAGTCACGTTTCTGATTCTGATGCTTAAGGTTGATTTCGCGCGGAACAAAAGAAAACAAATTCCCTTCAATGAAGGACTTATTGACTTCAAAAGACCTTTTTTTCGACTTGGAAAATGGCTTACCAGTCCATCACTATCGGACAGAGACGAGCGCTTCGGAAATACGTCAATTCAAAGTCGCCTCGTGCGAAATTGTTGGACGCACAGAAATGGTTCGAGACCAATTACGGCAAACGGATTGGGATATCGACCATATCGAAATCATTACTGAAGCAATTCGAATCTATTGATACTGAAGATGTATTTAATAGCAACGCAATGAAACGGCGCGCGGGAAAATGGCCAACATTGGAGGCAGCACTTTTGAGATGGCAACTATCTCGTGTTGGTCAAGGGATGCGAGTCTCTGGAGATCAAATGATCGAAAAAGCCAAAACCTTTTGGAATAACATTGCGGAATATGAGGGTGAAGCAACTCCCTTGTTCTCTGAGAAATGGTTGAGGGGATTCAAAGAGCGTCACGGACTTATGAAGAGATCACCTTTTGGTGAGGCTCGTGCATCTCCCAAGGTCACCGAGAATCAAATGCAATATGTGCGGGATGTATGCAAGGGATACGCTCCTGAAGACATTTATAGTATGGACGAGACTGGTCTTTATTATCGTGGCAGGTCAGTCCCTGAATTCGTGGGCAAAGTTGCTCCTGGAACTAAAATCGATACAAGCCGTGTGACTCTTGTCTTATGCTGCAATGCTACTGGCTCTGATAGACTAAAGCCGATTATCATCAATAAGTATCGAAAGCCACACGGTTATCAGCCCCGGAATCCAGCCTATTTGTGGAAATGGAACGATGATGCATGGATGACGGTCGAGATCATGAAATCGTGGCTTGAATTATTTTATAAGCACGTTCGAGGGAAAGATGTCATGCTCTTGTTGAACAATCATGTGTGTCATCGTCTTGCGATAGAGGAAATGCCACCACCAGAGAATGTTGCAATCAATTATCTTCCACCAAACTCTGCTCTTAGCATCCAGCCTTTAAGCCAGGGAATCATCCCAATCTTTAAGATCTATTATAAGAAGAAATTGAACGAATTTGAAGCGATACATAGAGGCGCGGACTCGAGCCTGAACAAGGTGAATATCTTTGATGCCGCGGATTGGATCACGAAGATTTGGCTTGAAGAGGTGAAGCCCGAGACCATCATCCAATGTTTCGAAAGAAGTACCGTACTTGGAGTTTTCGAGTATATTAGCCCCGCGATTTGTGACCCCGACGCCGATGAAAATGAACTCTTGCGCAAAACCGCACAAGCTTATGATGCCAAACAGCAAATCACATGGCAAGATATCTTTGATCCCAAGGAAAATGATCGTATCAGGGATCCTGCAATTGAGTTTAACCTTGAGATGTTTTTGGCGGCAAGAAAGCAGTGTGAAATCGACGAAGAGGAGGCGACGATGATGACAGAGGAAGCCGATACGGAACTAGAGTTTGCTGGCCGATCACTGGCGCATGGGGAAACCGATGATAGTAACGTTGACGTGGAGATGTTGAGAGCACATGAAGCAGGTGCACATGATGGCTATCTGAATGGAAATGAGGTAGAGACGGCTATAGCCAAGAGTGCGTCACAAAAGCAGAAGGCGATTTCGGAGGAAGGCCGCCAAACGATGATACAATTCGCAGATCTTTTGAACAGTTGCGACGGGAAAGATTGGTTGCCGAAGCTGTTAGTAACTCTGATGCAGACTTCAGTTAGGAAAGCGTTAAAGAGACCTCCTTCGGTTGAATGTGAGATGAACTTGGATCCTAGTCATCAGTCAATGGCGTGATCAGTAACGATCAGCAACGATCAGCAACGATCAGCAACGATCAGCAACGATCAGCAACGATCAGCAACGATCAGCAACGATCTCGATCGATCCAGCCCCGAGCGCGTTTACTGGAAAAAGTAAAGATGTCATGTCCACCTACCCGAATCAGAACAATATCACCACTTTCTGGAGGCGGGGAAGTGGCTCATCAAAGTTCCGAAGTGATATACCCGGAATAGCAACCGAGACCGAGATTATCACCGTCTCCCGACGGAACTTGTCGCTACATCACCCGAGTGATTCCGATAGTTCTTCCCCCCCTCAAAAATCCCGTGGGTAAGGTGGAAGGATTTCCGAAAAATTACGGATTCTATGAGTTTCCATGATGTGGGTGATATCAAGTAGCAAGGATGGCTTGACTTTGTGCAGTCCACATAGGGGGGATCCTCAGAGTATATAAAGTGGTGACAAGAAATGTGTAATTTCGATCTTGAATCCCCATTAACCTAAAAACCAACCAATCCATCAATTCATACAATGACTACTAAACCCTGTGACTGCTCCAAGAACCACGCTGCATGTGAGTGTCCCAAGGACCCCAAGACTGAGTGCCAATGCAAGAAATGTGCGTGTGCTGCACCCAAAGATGGATGCTGCAAATGTGAAACCTGCAAATGTGCCGTGTGCGAGAAGAAGTAATTTTGCTAAACTAGACTCGTATAATTTAGGAAATGTGATGTTGAACGTCTGATAAAATCACCTGTAGGAGAGTGCTGGAGATTTATCGGGGGGAAAAATTCGAACCTCGGCGAAACCTGATTTGGCTCGATCTGATTACCCTTGATAAGTCTTGAAATGGAAAAGTTCCTGCAATTTAGAGATAAGGGAACTGGGATCTCGCCGTTCCAGCCGCTGGTTTGTGCCTTATGGAAGTTCGGGGGTTGGTATGATATTCACGTCTATGTGACAAGGATATTTTTGTTCGTGGTGAAAGCACCAATCATTATGGTATGTATCGCTCTATATGCCTTCATGCCTACCGCTCCCATTACCAATGCATTGTGCAAGGTTGTGAACGTCGAGTTTGCGAAAAGCGTCATGGGTGTGCGGAAACAGAATGTTCGTGAAACTCGAGATCGTATGCCCCGAGCCGGCGATTTGGTCATTGCAAATCATTGCCTGCCTATTGATGGGTTCTTGTTTCAGGCAGTGTCCATGGGAACTATTACAATTTTGATGCCCGATAAGGAAGGAATTTTGAGAGTGTACACGCCATGGACTTTATTCAAAAACACCTTTTCTTGTTACCAGGGACCAGTGTTGAAAGATGCAGCAATCGTCCGTGGAAAGACTGTTTTTGTTTTGATGGAGGGAACAACCTCCAACAATAAAGGGGTATTGCCCTTTGTAAGATTGAGTGTCAAGTCACAACATGTCATTGATTCGATTATCGAATCGGGATGCAAACTAAAGACCATGGCCCTTAGACTCGCACCGCCTCATTTAGCTGTGCCAGTGCCCATCATGACATCATTTGCCTACATTGTGGAGTTGACAGCAAGAATCTCCCCAACCTATGTAAAAGTGACTGTTTGCGACGAGTTTCCCAAGTACGATATCGATGTGCTTCGCCGTTCTTTCGGTGATGCTAACTTGAGTTTGATGGGCTCTGACCTTGATCTCGATCGCAAATCAGATTTCTTTTCGCAATACCTGGAAAACGCAAATAGAAAGACGAAGCAGTTGTGAGGTGGAGGGTCATGCTCACAATTCTCATGCCACTCGATTACGTGGAAAGAACATGTAAATAAACTCAGACTATCCATATTGAAGAACGCCGTCAGCTCGACAGTCCTGACCGGGTTGCGAATTGCGAGATACTTGGAATAGCAGAAGCGTTCCTGTGGCATGTCACGCCCCTGTCTTATCTACGTAATGGAAGATTATACCCCCGAGATCGGGCTAGAAATGAGCTCGACACATAGAAACCTGAGGTTGGTTGAAACGCCCCCTTGTGCACCAACAAGTGCGAGACCACATGAACGTGTGCACTGAGTGTTGAAGTGACTCTTGAAAAAGGTCAACGTCGGTCATACACGTCTTGGAACAATCACTTATTAGAACCCTTCTGAGCTGATTAAAATACACGCATGCCTTCCTATCAGCTTGACTTGACAACTCGTTCGCGTGGACAAGCCGTAGCCCACATGCAACTTTTTTCAACGGGTTGTAAATTGGAAATGTCGGCAGTAGACTTGTAGATCGAGACGAAAATAAATGGATCGAAGTGAGACGGCATGGATTGACAAGGAGATCGTTGATCGGTTGAATGATCATGAATCATCATTTAGTCACCTCTTTCGAGTGCTTCGAATAGGCAACACATTGTAGATCGAAGAGCTGCTGAAATGGGCTGGTTAGAATTCGAGAAAAGACAGTGCGCGGTGGCCGGGTTCTAATCCCTGATCCCCTGACGCATGTCATAGTGTTGTAAGGCCGCTGTGCAGTCTTTTTTCTCGAGCAGTATATCATCCGTCGGACGAAGGTTTCAAATCATCGACGGCCTTGTTTCCTTCATTGCCACGCTTACTTTCCTCGTTACTGTGCGTCTCTTCTCGTTGATAATCATTGCGTTGATGCTTACGACTGGACTCGCCGTGCTTGCGATGTCTTTTCCTTGATTTGTCTGAGGAGACCTTGTTCAAACTCAGAATAGGATGAACAAATTCATCAAATGCCAACATGGGGTCTGCGAATTCATCGAAAGCTTTCATTGGATCGGTGAAATCATCATCTCGAGAAACGCTTGGTCCCGGCCCATCTTTTGAATCTGTTTTCGTTCCCAATAATTTCGATGTGGGAGCAGCACTAGAAAGATCTCCCTGCTCTATCTCCGCACGTTTTGCCATTGAATAATCGACGGCAAAGTCAGCTTCTGTTTCCTTATCTCTTAAAGTATAGTAGACATGATCGACTTTAATAAATCGATCATAAATCTTTATACCATTGAAATTATCGATGGCAAGAACACAACTTTGATAATTGTGGTAGCGAAGGTACGCAAATCCCTTACTCTGACCAGTCTTATGATCTTTGACCAACTTCAAGTGAGTGATAATCCCATACTGAGAGAAAATTGTGAGCAAATCAGGTTCTGCAATGTCGAACGGTAGACCGCCAATGAAAATATAGGGAGAATCACGATAATCATAGTGCCATGAAGCCTCGTCCGAAGTCCCACATTCCAATTCAGCGAGGTTGATATCGTTGATCTTCCGTATAGCATTCATTGAGCATCAATGCCAATTGAACTGGTACTCCCAGTCTCTTATTCGAAAAATCACCTTATACGCAGAATCACCTGAAAAAATATCGAGATGAGCTCTGTTGGAAATTTTCGAAATCTCAACCCTTGTTCGACCACCTTAAACTCGATAGCATGGCCAAGAAGACTGTTGCAGCCCCCAAGGCATTGAAAGTTCCGAACGAACTGAAAAAGAGAGTGGCTGAAGAGCTGGAGTCTGAGACGTCCGATGAGGAATTCTCAGTCAAAGGATTGTTGGATGACGAGGCTAGTGAAGCCAGTGACGAGGAGTCTGAATCTGAGAATGATTCTGAGATCGTCGTTGAACAAGAAGACGAAGAAGGGGACTCTGATGATGAGCTCAATAAACTCTTGGGCCAAGAAGATGAAGATGCTGGCGATATTGACTCGGACGATTTCTCCGATGACCACAGTAGTGATGCCTTCTCCATATCTGAACGCTTGGCAGGCACAAGAATCCGTACGAGTTCGTCTTCTTCAGTCGATGATGTGGTCCATACCACCTATTCTGATGGTAAAGCCAGAATCATAAAACCGGAAATAAACCCAGTCTACGACAGTGACGATAGCGACCATGAAGCTTTCAATACTATTGGAAACGTCCCGCTCCTGGCATATGATGAGATGCCTCATGTCGGTTACGATATCAACGGTAAACGTATTATGCGTCCTGCCAAGGGATCCGCCCTCGACCAATTGTTGGAATCAATCGACTTGCCAGCAGGTTGGACTGGATTACTCGACCAGAGTACGGGTGGTAACCTCAAGTTATCCGACGAAGAATTGGAGCTCATCCGCAAAATCCAGCAGCAAGAGAATACCTCGGAGAATATCGATCCATATGAGCCATACATCGATTGGTTCACTCGTCACGAAGAAGTGATGCCGCTCACTGCTGTTCCTGAGCCCAAGCGCCGCTTCGTGCCTTCCAAGCACGAAGCAAAGCGTGTGATGAAGATTGTTCGCGCCATTCGTGAAGGCCGCATCATACTGCCTGATAAAGTCAGAGAACAACGCGAGGAAGAACAGAGATTCAATACTGATTTGTGGAAAGATGAGGTCGAGCAAGAAGACCATATCATGACGTTGCGCGCGCCCAAAGTTGCGCCACCAACGAACGAGGAGTCCTATAATCCTCCCGCTGAATATTTGATGAATGAAGACGAGCTCAAAAAATGGAACGAAACTGATCCCATGGAGCGCACGACGAATTTTATTCCGCAAAAGTACTCTTCCTTGAGACACGTTCCAGGATACCTGGAGCTGGTCCGTGAGCGCTTCGAACGATGCTTGGACTTATACTTGGCGCCCCGAGTGCGTCACAACAAGTTGAATATTGACCCCGAGAGTTTGATCCCTGACTTGCCCCTGCCCCAGGACTTGAGGCCCTTCCCCATAAGATGCTCCACTATTTATAAGGGCCACACTGAAAAGGTCCGCACCGTGTCCATCGACCCTCAAGGGTTATGGTTGGCCACTGGCTCTGACGACGGTTCGGTGCGCATCTGGGAGATTTTGACCGGTCGTCAAGTTTTCAAAGCGGACTTGGTATTTGATGATAACACTGATGACCACATTGAATGTCTCGAATGGAATCCCGACCCCACCACAGGGATATTGGCGGTCCTGGTAGGTGAGCACATTTTCTTGATGGTGCCGCCTATATTTGGTTTCGACATTGAGAATGCTGGCCGCTTGCGCATCGAAGCCGGTTGGGGTTACGATACTTTTGGCAACAAAAAGAGCGGCGACATCAACGTTGAAGATGAAGATGACGAGAATACCGAAAAGGCTGAAAAACCCACTGAGATCAAAAAGGATGTCGCTAAATGGTACACCCCCAACGCCCAGCAAACACAAGATGCCATAGCAGCCGTGATTCAGTGTCGCACGACCGTCAAGAAACTCTCATGGCACAGAAAGGGTGACTACTTTGTGTCGGTTGCCCCCGATAGCCGCAACACTGCGGTATTGATCCATCAGTTGTCGAAGCATTTATCGCAGTCGCCGTTCCGCAAGAGCAAGGGTATTATAATGGACGCCAAATTCCACCCTTTCAAGCCCCAATTGTTTGTGGCGTCTCAGCGAACCATCAAGATTTACGATTTGGCACAGCAGCAGCTTATCAAGAAATTGATGCCTGGTGCACGCATGTTATCGGGAATAGATATTCACCCTCGGGGTGATAATTTGTTGGCGTCTTCATACGATAAGCGTGTCTTATGGCATGACTTGGACTTGGCTACAACTCCATACAAGACATTGCGATACCATGAAAAGGCCGTTCGCCTGGTGAAATTCCATAAGGCATCGTTGCCTCTTTTCGCCTCTGCTTCAGATGATGGGTCCATTCATGTTTTCCACGGAACAGTGTATGACGATCTTATGTCCAATCCTTTGTTGGTACCGCTTAAAAAGTTGACCGGCCATAAGGTCATCAATAGCATTGGTGTTTTGGATATGGTATGGCATCCCAAGGAAGCATGGTTGTTCACTGCAGGAGCAGATGGAACCGCGCGTTTGTGGACTACCTAAGTAATACAAAGTACTTTCTGATTGGCTACAACTAAATCATAGAGATTGTCATCCAAAGCAACAAATAGGGAATCGAAGGAGATCGTCCACTTTCTAAATCGTTTTCTAGGTGAGGTCCAATAGTGGAAATCACATGCAAAAGTACAAATGGCAACTAATTATTCGTAAGTGCTCATTCCAGGGAGGTACTGGAAACTTTGCATTTTTTCATCCCGATAGATGGTATGGAAAGCATCCTTCGAACATGCATCGAACAAGTGCTCGAGTAAAGGGGGGATGTTATCGGGTAAGCCCATATTCCTAGGATTAGTGATCCAATCAAGAGATTTCCAATCCAAAATCCCTTCACCATCAGACATTCGGGGTGTAGAATAAGCCTGGGCCTGATCTTTAGTAACCTCGGCCGTAAACAAGTACATGCCACCAATGGAGTCATTGCCGAGTGATACCTTATCGCTACACTCTACATCCCAAAGAAAGACTCCCCGCAGAATATACTGAGGTAGGAATAGACCCGTCTCCTCTCGAGTCTCGCGGACAATACAATCGTAGCTAGATTCATCGGGATCGAGTTTCCCACCGACGCCATTCCAACGGCCCATCCAAGGCTTTTTCTGACGATTCAAAAGTAGAATCTGGTTAGTCTCTCGACAATAAATGATCCCAAGCGTAGATGCAAGAACAGGATGAGGTAAGGTCATCTTCAGAGACCGTTGCGGTGCCATTTTATAAGGTGAAAAAAAAATTGGAGTACAATATGTGAAGTGATATTCGAAAGCGAAATCAGACGTTGAATTTTCACAAAACTCCACCGTTAAGAATTTTTGGTGAGCGCGACGTCTTCATGCAAAACGTCATCGCCGCGGCTTTGGACGCCCAGCGAGAAAGTATTGTTGCCTTCAATCGCCTACTGTTACCTCATGTGCTTGCGCCGTACCGCGGCCATCTCCATGATGTCTTTGATTACATTCATCAGTATTTGACCCTCGCAGGCCTTGTGGTCAAGGATTTGTCATTACAGGCTAATGATATTACTCGATTACCAGATAATTTTTATCTTCTTTCAGCTCATTTGACAGTGCTCAATCTTCTGGATAATGAAATCTCCTCCATCCCGGATTCTCTCGTTTCCCCCACCTTTCAGGTCGTCGACATGTCAAATAACAAGCTCACTCATTTACCCAGCTCCCTTTCCGGTTGTACCCTGCTTCGCGCGCTTATCTTCAACAATAATCGCATAGATCATATCCCAAGTTGGATAGCCGACTTGCATTCTCTTCTGGTCTTGGACATCAAGGATAACCCTATTGTCTCCCCGCCATTAGAAACTATAGATCAGCTTCAGAAACTGGTGAAAAACGGCGTGTCTTGGGTAAAGGAACTCTCCACATACTTGATCAAGTCTTCGCCAGATCATAAATCCAGGGAGGTGGATTCAACGTCGCCTCTCGTGCCTCATCTGTCGGAATCGAAACAAAAGGCTAGTCGTCGACGAGGGTTGTTAATGGTCCTGACATCAGACCCTGCTCGTGATACTGATCCCATAACCCCTACGAGAGAAGCCAATCGTCCTTCGAAAGTGATAACAGATACCGTACTGCCCCCTATAGATCAGCGTGATCTTTCCCTCATGACGTCGCTGCCATCCATTGCCCAAACACTGCCAAGTCCGGCCGCTCACCCATACCCTGTTGGTGGCAGTAGCGATCCCACATCAGGTAACGCCTCCTCCTCGACGCTTCCTGTTGTAGGGTCAGCGTCTTCCATGGCAAGGACGGCTCAGCGCACTCGATATCGTTCGAATACTATGCGAGAGATTGATAGGATTTTGGAGAAAAGCGATAGCGTCGATACCGAACACAAATCAGGGGCCTACTTCCGTAGACTACTGACTCTTCAGGAACATCCGGCCAGCGAAACTCCTCCTCCACCAAGTTATTCTGCTCCATCTGCGAGGTCGAAACTGAGTGCTGATATTTCACATCCGCGTCATCAACATGCGGCTCCCACACCTAATCAGAAAATGCGCGAAGATAAGCCGGCATCGACCCCTGCGCGAGCCCCCGTCATAACGACGGGTCTGCCCCCGCCCACCAAGCCCAAGCGCGTGACGCCGCAGACTCTTATAAAGGTATCACGAAAAGTGCTTTTCGCTTTCAGCGAGGTCCATTCATCAGTTCGCAGATTCACGGGCTTCTGCATAGACAAGAAAGTCGCGATGCGTATGGTGTCTCACCTTTACTCCACGAAGGCAAACATCGATGCTTTGGTAGAGAACTTGGAAGCAATGGAAGACGTGCCCAACAACGTTGACTCTATTACTTTGTCTCTCACCGCATGCATCACGTCGTTCCGCCTGATCATGGACCTTTTACGAGATAACATTGTGGTTTTCGCGTCGCAAACTGAAGTTTGTTTCATTCGTATGCTCTATTTGACTTTATATGGTGCCCTCAACGAGCTACAGAACGCTTTCCATGTTCTTGTGCCGCCGCCGCCGATAGCCTACATCGAACCCAGATCAAATGACCCCAAACAGAAACTTGCCATCAACACCAAGGACATCTACGATGCAAACTTGTATCGGGCAATTGAAGTCGCTACAACAGATGCACAGACGGTTTTTGGGGAATTGACTCGTGCTATAAGCAAGGGGGCATTGGACCTGGCCACAACGAATCTGGCGCAACCCGCTATCGGTCCCGCAGTGGCCGTGCACGTCCGTGAGCTCACGCATGTATGTATAACGTCAATGGAGATCACAAACAGGTTAAGAAGTAAGGTTGCCGCGATAAGTGAAAGCTCAACAGCACAGGATCATCACTCGATCTGGGACGATACCAATTTATTCCTCAAAGCAATTATTCAAACGTTCTCAAATGTCAAGGCCGTTATGAAGGACTTGCCCGTCCTCAATGAGATTAGACCAAGCATGGCTAGCCTCACCAAGACCACAAAGGATGTGACGCGCATGTTGGAACGACAGCTGCATAAACAGACACTGTGTGAGGCTCCACCGCCTCTCTCGGCTATGCCCAGTGTATCGAACTTGCCAATGCCTTCTTCATCGGCATTCCCGCATCCCTCGACTCCTCGCTCTGGCCATCCTCTTTCAGTATCACTGAGTTCAAACTTGTCCCTGCTTGCAAATATCAGATCCACAGCAGCAGCACCAGGAGCACATCCAGGGTCAACAATGGACCCGTTCGCTGCCGGCAATATGAGCGCACCGTTGACAGCACCAGCACACTCTACGGGACAATATTTTGCGAAGAATGGCATGAATCCCTTTGACGGTTTAATTATGGCCAACAGTAGAGAAGGGCTCTTGGAACGAGAAAGAGAATAAGTTATGATAGACGACATATCTTGTCGAGGTACGAATGGTGTCTACATATCGAAAACGTAGAATTACAATAGATAGATGATGTCCGATATAATCAACCTGCAAACACAATCCCTTGCTGCTATGGGTGTCTTCTCCTCAATACACGATGAGCCTATCCATTCCAAATAGGAATTACCCCACAAAACCCCGAGTCAAAGTCAAAGTTCGATGGTGGTGGACAGGGTCTTTTTTTTTCCGCAATTGTCTCACGATCAAACGGCATCGGCTTGCGATACGCTGCTTCCTGGGAAATGACCATCGAACTCGAGGAACCTTCGCTTGAAAGCAACACTCAGGTCCTCAAAGATGTCCTTGGTGGAACCATGGGTGGCATTGCGCAAGTCCTCGTTGGCCAGCCTTTCGATACAGTCAAGGTCCGCTTGCAATCAGCCCCTGACGGTATGTACCGCGGTGCTGGCGATGTTGTCAAGAAACTCATAGCCAATGAAGGACTCGCTGGCTTTTACAAGGGAACCCTTACTCCGTTGATCGGAGTAGGTGCGTGTGTATCCGTTCAATTCTCAGTAAATGAATATATGAAACGCTACTACGATCGCACTCTTAATGGGAAATCGATGCTGCTCGCGAACTTTTTCACCTGTGGTGCTGTTGCTGGCTTTGCCAACGGTTTCTTGGCTTCCCCCATAGAGCATATTAGAATCAGATTACAGACTCAAACGGGTTCCACCAAGGCATTTACTGGTCCAATAGACTGCGCACGCAAAGTCTACGCTTCAAGTGGTATCTCTGGTATATACAAGGGTTTGCTCCCTACATTGGCCAGAGAATCAGTGGGTTTGGGTGTGTACTTTGCCACTTACGAGGCGCTTATCGCTCGTGAAAAGTCATTGGGTGTCGCTAGAGCCGACATTTCCCTGTGGAAACTTTGCATGTTTGGAGGGCTTTCCGGCTACACATTGTGGATCGCGGTATACCCCGTTGACGTCATCAAGTCAAAGTTGCAGACGGACTCTCTCATCAAACCGAAGTATAGTAGCGGAATTCAGGTGGTGCGTGATATCACTCGCACCGCAGGGATTAAGGGGTTCTACCGTGGATTCGTTCCTACCATTTTGCGAGCAGCCCCTGCCAACGGTGCCACGTTCGCAGTGTTCGAGGTGACTATGCGTTTCCTCGGCTAATCGTGCAACATGATCCAGACGCAGATGAAAACATGTCACATTCCAAGTAGATTTTAATATACTCTCAGCATTGGTTTATAACCAGCACGGAAACCTTGCCGCGTAATTCTTGTACATACAAGGAAGAAGTATTGGCCCGTGCTCGCTTTGACACGGGTCTAGAATCGACCAATTGCAATCCCTGACCAACATTCCACACCTTTTCGTGTAACAATGTAAAAGATAAGCAAGAAAGCTTAGCGTCAAGCCTGAACGTCACATACCGAAGAGTCTACGAGAATTTGCCCAAGGAATGTCAGTGTACGCGGAATTGGAAGACTCGTCTCGTGACAGGTCGGGCCAAGGAAGAAATCACTTTGATCGTGTACTTGACAATCTTTTGGAATTCTATAGCATCCATTTCGTATATAAACAGCATGCGTCCCCTCGCTGCTCTCAGCCAGCTTTCTTGACACAGTATACAAATGCTTTTTTCCAAGTCACATTCGCTTATTATCGCTTCCCTGCTCATGGTTCCAGCCTTGACGCAGGCAGCCGTTCCCCTTGGAAATGAATCCTCTGGCCCCGCTGCCGGCATGCGTCCACCTGGTCAGCAGCCTGGACCAAACACGGGCGTCGCACCAGGAGACGGCCCACCTCGTTTTGGCCCACCTCATGGCGATGCCGTCACGAACAAGACGCCTCCCTTTGGCCCACCTCATGGTGATGCCGTCATGAACAAGACGCCTCCCTTTGGACCTCCTAAAGGAAGAGAAGGTGCTGATAACAAGGCATTGCCCAGATTTGGACCTTCCTTTGGTGGAAAGCCCCCGGGTGGACCACACCACCCTCAGTTTAATGGACAAAAGGGCCACCCTGTTCGCGACATGAACAGTATGCACACTGGGGGCATGATGGGCCATGCTGGCCTTCACGGAGGAATGAACGGTCACCATGGTATCCATGGAGGCTGCCCTTATCTTCATGACGAGTGCTCACTGGGGCATGGCGACGAAGAATCGGAATCTGAGTCTTGTAGTTGTAGCCACAAGAAATCGCACAAGAAGTGCGGTGGCTGCGAAGAGGAGGAAGAGGACGAATGCGAGGAGGAAAAGGACGAATGCAAGGAGGAAAACGAATGCAAGTCCAGAAACCATGAGGGCGGAAAGCACCATGGTGTTCGTGATGGTGGTATGATGGGCGGACCCAGAGGTGGTCATGAACACGACTTTGATCAGCACATGTCCATGCCCCACAACGGCTTGGGCCGCGATATTGAGCATGAACCTCACGGTGACATGATGGATGAAGATAAACCTCAAGGTTGCCACGGTGGTTGCAAAAAGGCCTGCAAGCAAAAATGCAAAAAGTCTGCTTGTAAATGTTGTGAGCGCGGTTGCGGCAGCAAGAAACCCGCCCATCCCATGACCCACAAAAGCAGAGCTGGCTTTCCACCAGCACCTCACCCATTCGGGCCCGGCCCCCCTGGACACGAGCCTGCTCCCCCTGGACCTGGACCACTTCCAATTGCTCCTAATCCTTTGGTAAAGAACACTGGGTTTACCAACTCCACCGCGCCCATCGCCACAGACTCCATTTTGCCGAAAAGTTCCTCTCCAACAGCGGACGATGACGAGGATTTCACACCACCTGCACCTGGAAAGACCTCCCCTTCTTCCCTGACACCTCCGATTCCATCGCCCACAATTCCAGATGTTCCCAGTCCTGTGAGCTCGTTGCCTGGATCTTTGAGAAGTCAACCCGGCTCTCACAGAGGTTTGGACTCACCCGCGCCGCTGAAGTCTTCTCTGAGTGTGCATCCCCAAAGCTCATCTTCTTCCATCTCACCAAGCTCCACCTCGAGCATCTCTCCAATGGATGCTACTGCGACCCCGAGCACTGAATCAGCGACCCCGCGGATCGACAACCCCCTGATCATTCCATCCGACTTGGTATCCTCGAGCTTTGGAACTAGGGCCCAAATCGGACTCTCGGTGGTGTTTGTTGCTGCTGCAGCCCTCTTTGTCTAAAATTTGTATCGTACTTTCTTTCAATGTGTCAGAGAATTGTTAACCTCTTTTTTTAATTGTTCACTTGAAGCGGTAGAGATTTGTAACCTCTCGTAGACTTTATTCACCAAATTTTGGAGGAGAATTGTGGCCTGCCGTAGAAGAATGATCACTAGACGCTGGTCATAAAACTTCAACCTCGCTTAAATGTGTGATCAATAGACGCTGGTAGAGCAGTGGAACGCGCCGATGATACGTGCGTACACTCATCCTGATCGAGGAAATCTTGGGGTTCAAGTGAGCGGATGAACTCCATGTAGTCAGACAGGAACTCGCCATCATACTCGTAGGCGTCAGCACCTGCTATCTCAGCGAGTTCACCTGGCTCCAATTCATTGGGTGCTGAATAATTTGTTGCTTCGCGTAAACGCTTGTTGTAATTCTTATCTATGCGCAAATGGAGACCGGGAACAAGGTCGATCATGTATAAGAATGCGCTGCTCACAACAAGCACATACATCAGCACCACGACACTCCCGAGAATCTGGTAGGGGACCTGGATCCAATTGCCAGCGACCCAACCTCCTCGGACTTGATATCCTTTACCCGCAAAAATACCGGTCAAAACTGATCCCACTATGCCTCCGATTCCGTGGATAGCGAACATGTCGAATGCATCGTCAATCTTCAAGTAATATTTGAGACGAGTAGCCAAGTTGCTTAGCACCGCGCCAATGACGCCGATAGCGATACTTTTCCACCAATCTCCATTGATAGAAGTATACCCACCTGCGGGGGTGAACACAACCAACCCCGCCATTACACCCAGGGTGATAGAGACCACTGAGATATGTCTCCTTCCCCTACTAGCTTGAGGAAACTCAGTTGCTAATGGAATTGCAGAGTGATAGAAATCGAGAGATGCCCACACAATAGCACTTGCGCTCGTGCACAAAGCCAAATTGACCAAAATGTAGACCGCGCGCGAAGCGAACGTGAAGTCGGCTCCAGCCATAAACCCCATCCATCCCAAAAACATCAAGAATGTCCCAATGACAACATTAGTAGTGCTGGAGATGCGATAATCGTCCAAGACCTTGACATTTCGCGGACCCAAGGCATACGAGTATGCTAAGGTTGTGAAGCCACTAACGACATGTACACAGTTACCGCCAGCGAAATCAAGTACCGGCCATTTGTCAAGGTTCACAGATAACCAACCATTTGAATTCCAAAACCAGAAGTTGACAGGGTTGTAGATGATGACGCACCATGGGATGAAAAAGATAAGCATCGGGATGATCCTGCCCCGCTCAGCAATCGAGCTAGGAAATGTGAGTGCAGCACAGACCGCTTTAAATAGACCATTGAATATGAAATGATTGATGGTGAGGATAGGCCCTCTCGTAGTATCTATGATCAGTTGATCGCCATTAAGATTTCTCAAGACCGCAAATTGAAAATTACCAATGAACCTGTTACTCAGGTTGCCAAAGCATAGGGAATAGCCCCATATAAACCAATCAATCGCCACTATTATCAGAGTGATCACGGGAAGCGTCAACATGGTCAAGCACGATCTGCGCTGAGTCAATCCGGAGTAAAATAAGCCGATTCCGAGGATGCATATTGAAACGAGACCCAGACAAATCACTGTGAAGAGCGAGCTTACGACGAATGACAGATCAACGACAACGGAGTCGTCGATCATGACTCTTAACCTGTTTGAGCAAATAGGGAGCAGGCAGTCGAAATGCTGCTCATCCGCGATAAGGTATTTTTTTCGTGAGCATGGCCGCCTCAGCTCACGATAGAGGTGACTTGTGCCAGCAATAGACACTGTAACATCGACGACAGAAGGCGGGGGCTTCGGTGTTACTGCGGTCGAATGCACGCTTGAGAACGGCGCACATGAGGCACCTTGCGTAAAACTTTGAGTTTTGATGGGTCGCCATCCCGTATCCTCCGCTCATCATGTCTAGTTTTTCATCGGTGGAGTAACTGAGTTGAAATGTTGAGCGGTTTGTGTGGTGCCCCTGGAACACGTTGGGGTGGTAAACGATCACGGGCGGAAGTTGGGATTCACACTTACTGCTGGATCCATTGATTCCCTCGAAAAGGGGATAGTCTTCTTGTAGGTTGCAGCCAAAGAAAACAGGGCGTCTATTGAGATGCTGCTCCACGACTTGCTGCGGTGTTGGGACGAAAGGGAATCGAGAACGAACATATGAATTGCTATGGAAACATAATTCATTACTATTGGCATGGTATCTCGATTGGCTAGCGACAAGTGAAGTGCCGTTGGGGTAGTTATCGTGATCTGACGTCATATCGAATGCCATAATAAGGTCGATCCCTCGTTGAGGCTGTAGTAGTGGTTGAAAAGGAATGTTCTGACCATCTTCTCCCCCATCCGCAAGATAAAGATTGTTGTTGTGGGTTACTCGCAGACTCAAATTCAGCTGATGGTGATACCCATGAAAGGGGTTCGGCGAATAGAGGGCATAATCTGGGTGGAATTGAGGCAGGGACGTGTTGGTATATTGCGAGCTCAATCCAAACGTCTTGAGGATATTCGAAATTGCCAATATCGCGTCCAGCTTGAACATATCTTGCATCTGGTAGATGAATGCAAATATGTGGCTGAATAGAGTCGAGGATGTACCTGTCACAAAACCTACATTATCGAACCCGCGATAACAGATGGAGATATTCTTGCTTTTTGAGTGCGCAATTGGTGTTCCATTATACACTGCGGTGCCGAGATATTTAACGGGAAAGAACGCGTTCAAGTACGAGTCCCATGATCCAAACTCATACGGCGTGAATTCGAAAAGGTGTGAGTTGACGCTGCTTTCTTGCATGCCCGGGAATCTTTCTACTGAGCAAATGATAGGAAATGGCTGCGAAAAGTTTTTGAATGATGCTTGGTTCACGTTTTCGGACAAGGATGATCCCGGGCTATTATCGAGGGCTCTGAAGATCCTGCGTGACAATGCTCTACCCCAATAGTCAGTGAAGGATATGTGGAAGCCAACTTGTCGTTTTGGCCTGACGTCGCTTTGGAGGGAGTTGTAGAATGCAAAAATAGTCTTTGCCGACGTCTCACTTGAAATGGGAGTCACGGTCAGATTGAGGTCTTTTTTTATGATAGGCAGGAATAAACCTTGAAGTAAGTAGGAGGGTGATTGCTCGTTGGTCTCCAAGGTGGAGTCTTTCATGCTTGAAGTGAAAACTTTCTTTATAGAGGACAACACTCCTTCTCTCTCACGTGTAGTGAACAATGGCATGAAAGGTTTCGACAGTAGATGATTTTGGACTTTCTCAGCATCAAAATTCACTACACCTTCTAGTAGCAGATTTTCAAGAGCCCAAGCAGATTTGTTCCTAGCAAGAACATGAGGGGGAGCAAAATCATTGACGTATAAGCTCATGACGAGCCACGAACCGCCCGAAATACCAGCGATGTACGATGCTGACTGTAGGAGACCACTCAAATGGGTTTGATTTGGTGTTCGTGAATCAAGAGCCGATAATGCTCCAGCACCAACAAGCATTGCCCGATATCCACCTCCGGAAATGGCTAGCGCGATGTTGAAGTGTTCCGAAGTGTTCCTCTTGAATGAGTCGTAGTCGAAACCTGGGATCTGATTCTTGCGCACGAGCTCGTCAAACGCGCTTTTGACCAACCTTCGCCTACTTTCCAAGTAGCTGCCCTCCTCTGGTGCTATTTGCTGGTGAATGTTAATCGAGTACAGATCAGGATTGACAGAAAGTAGTTCTTACCTTTCCTCCTCGCCGCACTAGTTTATTTGTGGGGCACAAAACCTTGTACGGCGCGTAACCACCCGTATCTAGACTAGGGGCCACGGGGATTTCGGGATTAGTGATCTGAGGCCATATGGGACTGAGCACTTTTCGACATAGAATCCCTTGGACGACAAGAAGACCGGAATAGTAGTGAAGTGGCCTCATAGTCGTTGACGCTGGTAGTATTCGCATCCAATTTTTTTTGACAAATGTTTTTCGCAGCCGTGACGCATGGCCTTGAAGTGAGGAATAAAAAAATTGTATGAATGCGTATCAATAATTACAGACCGTTGAAGCGCTTGAAAATCACCCGACCCATGGAGGTAAGAAAGAACCAGAACGAGTTGTCATCTAATGCGGAGAAAGCCAAATGCTAGCAAACGGAACAAAATTAACTATAACGATAAACGAAAGGTAAAGATTTAAATGGCTTACACAACCCTCGGGAAATACGACAAACAAGCGATGCGCTTAAAAGTCTTCATCATCCTCAGAGACATAAGCGTCACCCAAGGACTTTTTCTTGGCCATTCTCTCCTTTTTCTTCTTTCTCAACTCGGCAGAGGACAACTTCGTCTTTTTCTTGGCAGCGGCAATCTTGTTACCCATAGCGTCGAATCTGTCTTCCTCATCTTCTTTCTTCTCCAATCTGGGGCCGGCACCTTGACCTTGCACCCAGTTGTGACCTGAAGGAGTCATTCTACCGTCCAAGACGGCCCAGACTTCCTCGGTGATGTCCTTGGTGAACTCAGCAGAATGGGTAATGATGACAATACCACCGGCGAAGGCCTTCAAGGCCTTGGAAAGAGCTCCAAGAGAGTCACGGTCCAAGTAGTTGGTGGGCTCATCCAAGACGATCAAGTGAGGTCTCTGCCACGTGCAGGCAGCCAAAACAAGCTTAACCTTTTGACCACCAGACAAACCTCTGATTCTGGAGTGGGAAACCAACTCGGCCTCCAAACCCAACATGGCACAGTGCTCCTCGATCTCCTTTCTGGTCAAAGGTCTGAATTGACCAGAGGCAAGAGCCTCCTTCATGTCGACCTCGGCAACCAACTTGGCGTGGGTCTCCATCAACTCACCTCTAGGCAACCAGGTGTTGTCAACAGACATCATGGGGACCCATCTCTCGTTCTTCATGCCAATGTTCTCACCCAAAGTCCACGAACACTCGTACTCATAAGAGTTCTTGAACTTTCTTCTGGAGTGGATACCGAGAACTCTTCTGGGAGTACCCTCGACCTTAAAGATCTTGTTCATGTTGGACTCATCCTCCTCGTTAATCTGTCTTGAGGCACGGTCCATGGTCTCTCTGTCCTCACCGGTTTGGAATCTCCACTGAATGTACTCGGAGGGAGTAGAGTCCAAGTGGTTATCAATGTGGGCAAACGCGTGCTGCTTAATGTAGGCAATACGAGCGTTCTCGTGAACGTAAACGTCACCAATGGTGGGTAACAACTCACCAGTCAAGACATTGATCAAGGTGGACTTACCAGCACCGTTAGGGCCAATGACGGCAATTCTGGACGAAAGGGAGCACTGGAAGTTGATGTCACGGATTTGAGGCTTGGAGGTACCGGGGTACTGGAAGGTCATGTTGGAAACCTTAACAATAGCCTTCTGCTTGGTCTTGACACCTTCAAGGAAACCGGGCTCAGGGAAGCTGAACTCCAAGTCGGAGGCACCCAACTCGTAGTAGGATTGGGCAGAGGGGCACTTCTTGACAAACTCGGACAAGTTACCCTTGTACTTTCTCAACTTGAAACCCTCGTAATGAATAATGTATTGACAAATCTTGTCAAGGAAACCAGAGTCGTGCGAAACAATGATGGAAGTGATACCACAGGTCTCCAAGTAGTTGACCAACCAGGCAACGTTGACGGTATCCAAATGGTTAGTGGGCTCATCCAACAACAAAATGTCGGCGTTCTTCAAAACAGCTCTGGCAAGTGCGAGCTTCATCTTCCAACCACCAGAAAGAGATTGGATGGGCATGACAATCATTTCCTCATTGAAGCCAAACTCGCGCAACTTATCCTCGACAATAGCCTGGGACAACTCGACGTCAGCGTCATCAATGACGAACTGGGTGACGGTGGTGTCGGCGTGGGTTCCGTCAATGTCGTGCTCGACGTAGACGGTCTTACACTCCTCCTGCGAGGGGAAACCCTCCACCTGGCCGTTGGCAATAGCTCTCATCAAAGTTGACTTACCGGCACCGTTGGGACCACACAAACCATAACGTCTGTTTCTCTTCAATCTGAATTGGGTCTTGTTCAACAAGATCTTGGCACCATAAGCCAAAGAGAACTCACAGTTACAAAGGTCCTCACCTTCATCCTCCTCGTCCTCGAACGAGGGAGGCTCAGGAATGTTGTCAAGAGCTCTCTTTCTGAACTCCTCAATAATTTCCTTGGCCTCCTTCTCGTGCAAGAAAATAGTGGCGAAGGGCAAGACAGCCTGGAGCCAAGCCTCGGGCTGGATGTCACGCTCATCAATCAAGTCACCGGCAATAGCGGCAATGTAGTTCAAGGCGTCGTCGAAGCGGGATGCAACGTTCTTGTCAGCAATCAACTGCTTGAACTCGTTGAGGGTAACTGGGATGTCACCAGCGGTAGAGACCTCAGGAATCTTACCATCGTCAGTGACGGCACCAACTCTCTTCAAGGTAGCCAAAGCACGGGCAGTGACTTCACGGGCCTCAGGGTCGGCAACAGTAGAGAAGTTACCTTCCAAGGCGGGCAACAAAGTGTTCAAGAAAGGAGCGACAACTTGAGGGTCGTCGACAAGCTTACACATGTTGTCAACGATGACGGCAGCCTTACGCTTGATGGCGGTGTCACGCTCGACCAAACCTCTAGACAAAAGAGGGGCCATGATGGACAACGTGGCCATGGTGACTTCGGAGACGAAAGTGGTGGCACCCAAAAGGTGGACAGTCTCAGGAACCTCAGTGGGCTTGGCGATACACTCAATCAACTTGGGGATAAACTTCTCAATATCCTTGTTGTCAATGGTCTCGGTAGACTTGGTCATGGTCTGGGTAGCAGCCTCTTTGACCTCCTTCTTGGTGTCCCACATAGCCTCAGACAAGACGGGGATAAGCTCGGGCATTCTCAAGGCGATCTGAGCCTTGGCGGTGTCGACCAATTGAGAGATGGCGCGGAGGATGGCGGTCTTCTCAGTCCACTTGTTGGTAGTGGACAAGTTGGTCAAGAACAACGGAAGAATGACCTTGATAGCATGAGGAGTGACGGAAGTAGCGATGGCCAAAAGAGCATCGGAAGCGGCAAGGGCAATGGCCTTATCCTTGTGACCAGAAAGAGCGGCAACCTCGGGAACAAGGTTAACGATGAAGGGCTCGACAGAGGGAGAAAGATCACTGGCGGAGCAGATGTGGTTGTAAGCCGTAAGGGCGGCAACGACCTCTTCCTTATCCTTAGAAGCAAGAGTCTTCTTCAAGTCAGCAAAGAACTCGACGGGGACGTCATGCTCAACAATCGAAGAGTTCAAGAAAGAGGCGACATTGCTGGCAGCCTCATTCTTGTCTTCAGCAACCTTGAGGTTACCCAACAACTGGGAGAGCACTTCAGTCGAGTAGCGAGACTCACTTGCAGCAGACATTGTTGTGTACGAAGAAAGGGTAAAGGTAATACAAAACTAAAAAAAAAGGGCAGCGGCCCCAAAATTTATATTCCACCCCCCATGCCTCCGAAAATTTTTGCGATGCCGTGCACGTGTAGATTAACGAGCACGTGAAAGTGCTATATGCATGCCGCATATTACATAAGTTGCCGGCTGCCAGTACTCTTCAGTAGTAGGGCCATTTCGGGGGAGAGGGGGAAGGGAACGATAGCTTCGAGGATATCGATCAGATCGAGAGCTTTTTTTTAAGCGAGGCATATGGATCAATCCATTCGATACGATCGGCAGCTTCGATTATGGGCGTCTAGTGGTCAATCGAATTTGGAGAGGTCTCACATTTGCGTGACTTCTGGGAATACACTTTCATGTGAGATATTGAAGAACTTGGTGTTGCCTGGCATTGGTGAATTCTCCATTATTGATTCAACAATGGTTACCCACCAGTGTCTCTCCTCAAACTTTATTCTTGACAATAGTGACTTGGGGAAACCCAGAGCTTCTGCCGCTGTGAATGGGCTTCTATCGTTAAACTCTAACGTGAAGGGTTATCCTGTAGTCGAGCCGCTAGATGATTTAGTCACAGGTGATGCCTCATTCTGGGATCGATTTTCCGCGATTGTGATCACTGAATATCATCCCCAAACTAAACGTCTATTAGATATACTTTGGTCTAGACAAATCCCAGTCGTTTTGGCCTATACAAGAGGATTGTATGGCTCGTTGAAAGTCCACGTTAATGAGACTACCGTCATCGATACTCATCGCCAATCACGAATTTTTGATTTGCGTATCCTGTCTCCATGGCCAGAATTGCGCGCTCATGTGGATTCCATCGATTTGCAGGCAATTAATGACCTGCAGCACTCCCACGTTCCATATGTCATCCTTTTAATCAAGGCTATGGACGTATGGAAGGATCATCACGACAAAGCACCTGGATCCTTGGAAGAAAAGAAAAAGTTTAAGAGCATTGTGGAGAGTATGGCGAGACTGCCGGAAGAGCAGAACTTTTCCGAGGCCCTTTCTGGCCTATTCCGGGCTCATCAGCACGTTGAGGTGCCCACTTATCTCCAGGCTCTCTTCCGCGACCCGCGAGCCATTGTCACACGCTCTAGTTCGATCTTTTGGATCTATATCCAAGCTCTCTCGCGTTTCTGCGGTTCTCATGGATGTATTCCTCTTCAAGGCGTATTGCCGGATATGACGGCCGATACTCAGAGCTATGTTACTCTCCAAAACTTGTACAGGGGAAAGGCCTTGAGAGACAAAGATGAATTTACCGAGCATGTCATTGCTGTTTTTCATGGTATTGGGATAGAGCCTGCTATTGATGACGCTCTGATCGACATCTTTTGCAAGAATACAATGTCCTTATTTGTGTCGACAGGATCAAGCAAACCTTTTTCGAAGAAAATGATACATGATCTCAAAGATGTGAACGGAGACTCACACATCTCCTTGGCCGTATACTTTGCGATGATAGCATTCCATACGTTTCACGACAAATCAGGCAGGTTTCCCGATTCCTCTGAAATGAAAGATTTCGCTGAAGTTTTCCTGGAAATATGTGATATATCACCAGGTTCGATCCTGGATGCTACACGCAAGGTTCTCGAAGAAATACTTTTACACCAGACCACCGACTACCACAATGCATGCAGTTTCATGGGTGGTCTAGCGAGCCAAGAGGTTTTGAAAATCGTCACTGCGCAGTACGAGCCGTTAGATAACGTGCTTGTGTATGACGGAATCCGGCTGGTGACTGCTAGATGGAAAACTGGCTAAGCGTTTGCCGTTTTGGAGGATGTGAAATCACGACCACAAATTGTGCGACGGAAAATGGAAAATGTTATATTGAAGGGCTGTGTGACGAAAATACAATGATGCTACATTAAAGTCATATGTGACTTGAAGTTCATCAACACCGTTCGAGTTGACTTGATAATCCATAGCGTCGATTGATCACGTTGGCAGACCGAGGAGTATGGATAGGCCAGAGCTCTTACATAACCTGTTGAGAAGGTGATATACCCAATATCAATGAGACGAGTCGGTCGCGCGGTCGAACTGAGATAATCACCACGAGAGCTGTGCTGATCAAATGCTCACTGAGACCAACTTTCACCCGGGGGGGGGGATCAGAATACTCGAAAGCATATACCGCTTATAGCCCATTTACAAGTCATCAAAAGACCCCTGCATCCCACTCAGACTCTTGCTCTTTTTGTTCTTGCGCACCATATCCTTCCAGTCATCTTGTTCCTGTTCATCGTCCGACTCCTCCTTTTGAATCTGGGCCTCTATGGCTTCTCTCTTACGCTTCAATTTTTCCCGTCTCTCCTGTTTGTTCTCCTTGGTTTCGACTTTACTCAGCCACGACCCATTTTGAATTCGAAGCTCCTTCCGCCGCTTTGCACTTTCGATTCTCTTGGCCCTGTCGTCTTCCACGTTCTGGGCTCTGACCACTTCTTTTTGACTATCAGCATACTTGTATAAGTCCATGTCGATCACTGGACCCAACCAACCGTCTTCCGGCATTTCATCTTTCAAAATGTATCGAGTCTCGGGCATTTTGGGAAGTCGCAATAGTCCGTACATCCGAGCGATACCCAAGTAATCGAGCGTCTGTAGTCTGAATATCGATGATGCCAAGTGCTTTGAGTAGTAGCGTATGAAACCAACGTATGCCTTCACTGCGAGCTCGTGTCTTGATCGATCAGCAAGCATGAATTTCCGGATCTGCCCCTCGAGGGCCAGGAGATCGGGCTCACTAACTATAGGCGGCGCCATCTCCTTCATCTCAGCCCCCTTCACCTTCATGAAAGTGACATACTCCTCTTCTTGGGTGCCCCGATTCAACATGACGATCGCTTGTCCGACTTTATTGGCACGGCCCGTGCGTCCACATCTATGCAAAAATACATCGGGGTCCATAGGTGGATCCAATTGCACCACCAAATCAACATCAGGTATATCTATACCTCGTGCAGCCACATCAGTCGTCAACAATACACCCTTATATAATAGTGAATCAGTTTGGGTGAAATTTCCCAAAGTCTTCAACCGAGCCTTGGTCGAAAGCTGGCCGTGTAGTGAGAACAACTTGATCGACTCAGTGTCCATCACGTTGTTAAGCGCTGCATAAAAGTGCTTGACGCCCATGCATGTAGGCAAGTAAACAATGCATTTCTTATACCGGTAATCGTTGAGGATTTTTATAAGGGAAACGAGCTTCATCCTGCTTTCGAGCATCATGAATGAAATGGTGAGCGATGTTGGGGTAGATTTCCCACCCAATCCGACTTGCGGCTTGACACAAATCTTGACAGGATTGTTCATACCGGTTTTGAAAATGGTGTCGCCTGCGGCAGATATCGTGGCCGAGAACAATCCAGTGCGCCTTTGCTTGGGCATTCGCTTAAGAATCGCCACTACCGTGCTACTAAAAGATGCATCGAGCAATTTATCAGCCTCGTCCAAGATGGCAATCTCACAAGATCCTGACTTGACATACTGAGAACCGAGAAAATCCATCATCCGTCCCGGAGTCGCAATGAGAATATGACTTCGCTCACTCAAAAACGTATCCAAATCTTCACGCACAGACAGGAGAGAACCAACGAGCAACTGGGTTTTGATCCTAGGTAGATCATGAGGTAAAAAGTCCAATAACAAGTCAAATACCGACTGGATCTGACTAGCCAATTCGCGAGTGGGGACGAGTATAAGGCCAAGGAAGTGACCCCTTTTCATCGGCTCTGGACTCTCATCATTGTCGCCAACGTAAAGGCGTTGGGAGACTTTTTGAAGCACCGGGAGGGCAAATGCAAGCGTCTTTCCCAGGCCCGTGACTGCCTCTACCACCACATCTTTGTTCCCGCTCAAGAGCGGAATTGTTGATGCTTGTACCGGAGTCATGGTGGGGAAATGCAATGACTTGATGGCTTCTTTGAGCCATGGATGTAAGTCATACTTGAGGTTCTCCCACGCCAAAGAACCTTGCTTTGATTCCATTACGCGCTAAGATTGTACGTTGTATCTGATTGATGAGCTCCGGCCACGGGAAAAAAAATGGCGATGAGCATCGGTTTATCGGCAGTGACAAATTTCATGCTTAGAAGACTCGGACCAGTCATGACTAAAAGAAAGCTCAATAGTAATGGCGGTTCTGTTGAATATGAGGGATGGACTAAACAAGAATTGATAATTAAATTGCGTCAATTGGAATCTAATTTGAAGCCGGCTCCTTCACATCAGCCGCGACATTTCAAGTCCCCTCGCAACATTCCAAGACCCTTTGATTTTACCAAACACTCGCTGCGATTCATTGCTCTCCGCTTCGCATACATGGGCTGGAACTATTCTGGCCTTGCGTACCAAGCGGAACCGACACCACTCCCTACTGTAGAGCAGATCCTCCTTGAGGCTATGGCGAAAACAAAGCTCATCACAGATGCCGATCCCAATTGCTGTGAGTTCAGCCGATGCGGACGAACAGATCGAGGCGTAAGTGCAATGAATCAAGTCATATCGTTGAGAGTTAGATCTAATCTTCTGCATGAGGACCAAAATGACCCCACAAAAGATTCAAAAGAGTTGCCCTATATCAACATCTTGAACTCACTACTTCCAGCTGATATTCGGTTAACAGCTGTTTCCTTGAGGCCCCCGCCTGGTTTCAACGCTCGCTTTAGTTGCAAACACCGTCATTACCGCTACTTTTTCCGCAAGGCCGACTTGGACATTGACCTCATGAACGCGGCAGCTCAGAAGTATGAAGGTAGCCATGATTTCCGCAACTTTTGTAAAATCGATGGCAGCAAACAAATCACAAATTACACACGACAGATTATGCTGGCGAAGATAATGCACTCCCAGGATGACTACTATTTCTTGGACCTCAAGGGCCTGGCGTTCTTGTGGCACCAAGTGAGATGCATGATGGCGATTCTCTTTGCGGTGGGCCAGGGCCTCGAGAAGCCCAGTATTGTGACACAGATGATGGATATTGAACAATATCCACGCAAGCCGCATTTCGAAATGGCGAACGATATCCCGCTTATATTGTACGATTGCGTCTTTCCAGAAATGGAGTGGATCACGACAAAAGAGCTCAGTAACAAAACCAAGCAGTTCCGCAGTTTCCAGGAGTTTGCAGCGCATTCCCTGGATATTCAATTGAAAGCGCAGGTGGCCACCATCTTTGAAGACGTTTACACTGCCAGTATTGGAAAATTAGAGCACACGCCGGGATGTGGCACCATGAACGTTGGTAACGGTTCCGGAAGGAACTATACAAAATACATTCCTATCGCCAATAGAGAGATGGGCGAATCGTTTGAGCATGTGAATGCTCGCCACCGAGAGAAAAAGGCCAAGCGGGCCCAAGATCAAGAGGCAGACTCGAAGGATGGAGAAATGCTCACGGAACAGAACAGTATCAAGGAGTCCGATTCATTCACATCAGTTTGAGATGGAACAGAGGTTCCCAGTATTGGCATTCCTCAGCGCCCAGGGGCTGATCAATCCACAAAAGCCCGTCCATGATCATCTCATCAAGCACCAGTTTTGCTCTCACCTTGTCCCACTCATAATTATCAAGTAGAAGCCTAAGAGTAACAAATCCACCCATAAATTCACAAAGCTCAAAGACTCGTTTTTGGTCATTTGAAATGGTTCCAGAGGCCGCCAGAAGAAACTTGAGCCACAGTTTACCTTCGGTGGTCATGTGTTGATAACCTTTTCCAAGACTTCCTAGTAGGTTGATGGCCTCAAGGATCGATTCTTCGTCGACCGAGAGGGCGACGGCGCGGCTACTGTTGATGATCAGACACAACTCATTGATTGAGATGAGGCCTCCATTCATATCTCGCGTTTCTTGACATACTTCTACAATGCGCACGGCGAGCGCAGTGACATAGTCCGTTCTGACGGCTTTCGCCTGCTGCGCATGCATATACAAGTCTAGAGGATCAATACCGACTCTGCAGCAGATTGTAGTATACTTTTGCCTGAAATCAGGATTGCGTGCAATATCCTCGGCATGGGTGGTTGCAAAGTTCACAAGTGCTGACTGGAGCGTAGCGAGTTGTGTTGAAAGCTCATCGGTATGTTTTTCAGCTAGCGTCTTGCCCACACGAAGGTAGGCGTCTCTATCATAATTCATACGCGAAGAGGGTGACAAGGTAGTTGTGTTGATGATGCACATGGAGGTTCAAAGCATGGCTTCAACGTCAGCTGCGCGAGACGGCATCACGTGTGGATGGACAGTTCCATTATAATGCTCTTTACTACGGTCTTGTTACTGATATCTAAGGGGTTGAATAGTATACAGTCCCAACATACTTTGGAGAGAGTACAGAACATTAGACCTCGTAATTTTGAAGAATCGAGATAATCCGAAGGTGCAGGGTGAAACGGGGCCATGCAGATGTAGCGATCGATCCGAATCGCTCACTTGTGATCGGAAAGTCAAGAAAACACGTCATGGTGTCCAAGATTTCACATGGGTGGAAGCTTGTGCTTTCGAAGGTGTCGAGTGATCGATGAGGGGATGTTGCCTCCTTCTCGCCAGGACATGTAACAGCGATCAGTCGTTTGGAGTGGTATTACACGCCTGAAAGATTTGCTACGACGAGTGTTTCACCAAAGGAGTGGGCGTCACAAGGCAGATAAACGCATTGAAGGGTCGAGGCCAGTACAACAAACCATCAAAGCATGCTCGAACCTCGTGGTCCTGATAATGAAATTCCCGTGAAAAGCGATGTCCTTCTCACATAATGGGTAAAGGGCGTTCTTTGAAAATGAGTTTATTCTTGATTACATCCACCATTTGTATTGGCTCTAAAGAACCTTCATGGCCATCCAAAGGCACGCGTAAAACCCCTAAAGGTTTGTCCAAACTCACAAGATTACCCAATAATCGTTGGGATTTCCCAACATATAAGACGACCTTGGAAGAATCCTTCTCATCAAACGCCAACAGGCCGAATTTCACGGCATCATAGATATCATCTATTGTGATGAACGCGTCATCTTCGAGAGCTTCAATGGGAGCATGATCGGGCATATTCAATTCTCCTTGGATCTCCAATATGCATAACCCGAGGGGGGTACCAAACACTCGATTATCTGAACACTTCAAACTCAGAAAAGCCTTTGAACACTCAACTCTAACAGTAGACATCTCGATGCTTCGATACAATCCTAGCACGATTGATCCTGACCCAGTGTGACCCAGTCTATCGGGAGACTTGACGACGCGTGCTGGGAGATAACTAAGGTCGTGCTCAACACAAACCCGAGTCCTTACCCAAGGTGCATCGTGTTGTGTCAGAATAGATCTTATTAAGAATCCAGCATTGGTAAGCCAAGCCCGGGTAACCTGCTCCGAACGTATATATAGTAGCAACTCCCGTTGCGACTTATCCTCCTATAGAATTAACTGAATATACGGATAACATTTCTACCAAAGAACTAGAACAGCTGTGCACTCCCTCTTGGAGTGGCTCGCTAGACCGGCACTGTAATCACACCTAATGGGGTCGGATTGGTTAGGTTCTAGCCTGGAGCAATACATTAGATGACACTATTGCTTATCTAATGTGGCCACAGCTGTTTCGGTTCTGACATGTTGTGATAT